>JBBGZY010001331.1:0-222500 GCA_037952925.1 Lithobates clamitans | reverse complement strand
CCTTGGCACAAAGCTGCAGGGTGCTATATGGGTGTAGGGCTGTGGGTCCCTTTGA
The DNA here is from genome assembly GCA_037952925.1 of Lithobates clamitans. Classification (NCBI taxonomy): domain Eukaryota; kingdom Metazoa; phylum Chordata; class Amphibia; order Anura; family Ranidae; genus Lithobates; species Lithobates clamitans. The sequence goes on along the minus strand of JBBGZY010001331.1, from coordinate 222,445 downwards.
ACACTCCTTCAGTGATATACCCAGAATGACGGGCGAAGCTTGGACCTTTTAGGCCAAGCATCGCGGATAAGGTAGGAAAGGGTTTCCTTGTACATAGACTCCGGTACCTGGCTTTAACACTACTATCCACAAGGCATGGCACACTATGCAGTTTTTAGTGTGTAGAGATTTGTGTGGTGTTCACTTTATTGTGGTACCACCTGCCATTTTGTTTCTAAGTTTTCATAGAGTAGTTTTAAAAATGTTTTTTCCTTCCTATTTGGACTTGGTCTCAGAAAAATAAGGTAACTGCTTCATGCCTCCCAGTTGACATGTTTCAATCCACCTGTTTTGATGAGAACTCAAACAGCTTGTTGTTGCAGTCTTCTGCAGAGACATAGTCATTGGGTCAGTTCCTGGGTTTTTGCTGCTCCTTCTCCAGACAAGTAAAACCCCATCCATTCCGCACTCTTGAACCATGAAAACCCCACTTGGGAATCCCCTCACTTTTAATGGCAGATCACAAGCGCAAGGCAACTTGGACTAAAGCACCTAATAGCATGCATTTCACAGATGGCCTACAGGAAATCCAGAACACCGGGTGATAGCTGTTTCCTTGTTCTAAAGCAATGTTCTGTATTGACACTCCTCCCACTCAGCCATGCGGCTTGTCTGACAAAAGCAGATTTCTCTACCACTTTGTTTGAAAGCTTTGGAAAACTTTCAGAACGTCTAGAATTTTCGCTTTCCATACACAATCCTGTTTCCCCCTGACCCTGTTCAGGAATCGGCAGAAACTCCTCTACTTGAAGATCTGGAGGAGAGTATTGAGGATATTGATTTTTGTAGCCCCCTCGCCACTTTAGGCCTCCCTGCCTCCAACCAGGGTCAGCTGAGATCCTACCTTTTTACAGAATGTCTTTTATCTTCTTGTTACCTCACTAGTTGCTCTGTAATAGCCTCTTGATTTTGAAATTAAACCATTAATCCCCAGGAGTTTCCTATTTGTAAGACCAGTGGCTGCTATTCCTCCTATTCCCCCAGCCATCTTGGCACAGCCCATTTGTAGTTCTCTTCAGCAAGCAGGGACTTGTACTTCCATCCCTGCTTGCTGTAGTGGACAGGACTCAGACCCCCCCCAGTCTGTACTGCCCATGGGGGTGGAGTCCTACATACAATCTGCCCAGCCACTGTCAAAAAAACTCTACTTTCGCTCCCCTCCACCTCTTTCAGCTGACAGGCTTGTCATTCACCCTTGGCCACCTGTAATTGCCGTCAATACCTCCCGGCATCTTTCTCTCCCCCTCACTGCTCCACTTTTGCTTCTGGATTTCCCCCCTCCTTTCTTGTGCTCCCTCCCCCAGCATTAATGCATTGATCTAATTTGGCCATCCCTCATTTGAGAATTTGGGATCTAGCGATTCATAAGATCGGGGCTCCTGCTTTCCATGCTCACATGCATTTATGATTCAATGCTCAATTACCAGAATTCCTAACAATATCCGACTTTGCCCTCTGGATTTCTTGAGCATTGTGTATTTGCACCATGTTATTTCTGAAATGGGACTAAAAACCTAAGAGCTTAAGACTGAATTCTTCCTGACCACCTTTATGCTTTTCAGATATTTACAATTGCGGCATGCCCTACACAGACAATTTCCTGGCTTTTTTTTTTTTTTTTTTCCCCAGCTCCCTTCACTTTCTTTTCCACGAATTCCAGCTCCCTTCACTTTCAATTCTAGACACGATTTTAGGTCCAGCCCCGGAAAAGTTGTTCTCCCTATTTTACAATGACCTCCTTACCCTTTCTGCTACCGTGTGGGCATATCAACTTAAAACCAGATGGTCAAGGGATGTCGGAGAAATGGAAGATGAGTGCTACCCCACAGTCTCCCACTCCTATGGCTTCTACCTATAGTCAAAGAAATGGATTCTTATGTTCTCCCCAGATTTCAACCTCTAAACCAACCCTTAAAGTATAACTAAAGGTTCTATTTTATTAATGCAGTTGGTTTTGCACAGAGTGGCCCCGATCTGCCTCGCCTGGGGTCCCTCAGTGGCGCTCTTGGCTCCTCCTCTTCTTGTGTGCACCTTCGGAGAAGCGCTCTCCCTCAGGTAACCTGTGCGGGCGGGCTCCCGTGTCCTGCTGCTGCATCCATTGACACAAACCGCAGGACTATACTCTGCCCCCTGCTCCCACATCATTGGATTTGATTGACAGCAACGCGTTCCAATGGCTGCACTGCTATCAATCTATCCAATCAGGACCTGAGACACCAGCTGGAGCGCGTGTGCTTGAGCCCAGGGCAGGAACGATCGGGCTCAGGTAAGTTAAAAGGGGGGGCTCTGGGGGGCTAGTGCACTACAAGAGGTTTTTCACCTTGATGCATAGAATGCCCTTTAATACTTTCTTTCTATACAAGCCTTGGCCTACCAAACCTTCCCAGAAGCACTCCAGACAATGAAGGGGAGCCCCTGCACCTAGGAGTGGGGGGGGGGGGGGCAGTAGATGTTGGCCTTTGTGCTAGTTTTGATCTTAGACATCCCAGACCTCTGGGTCTAGTCTGTCACTTTAAAGGGTTACAAAATTGAGTTTTTATCCCAGCACACTCCGCTTTTTGCCTTCCAATCTGCTAGTTTCAAACAAAGGCAGATTTGATGACCACCTTACACTAACTTCAAGGAGTTGTGAAAGATGTACCACATGTACCAGACATACAAAAAGTCTCTCCCTAATTTCCAATCATGGCTTTCTGCATTTTGTTGAGGGAGTCCTGCACTATTCACACTTCCTCTATATCCCGAGTGTACAAAAAGCAAGCCAGAATCTTCCTTCCGAAGGTTCAGCTCTCGGACACTCAGATTACGAGCGCACCCCTTAATTTGCTTTTGTATGAGGGTTCTAGGCCTCATAGTGGTGTCCTTTGAGGCCGATCCCTTTGCTCAATTTCACTTCAGACTCCCTTCAATCCAACATCAAGATGGAAACATTCCTCCACAGGTATTGGAATGTGAAAGCAGGGCAGACTTTACAACTCCCAGACTGTTCAAGGGAACTATCCCCACAGAAAACAAAGCTACCCATCAATATTCTAGAACTGAGAGCCATCATACTGTCTCTACAACATTGAACCTCCCTTCTAAAGCCAGACAAATTTGTGGCTAAGACCAGAAATCCCCTAGCCTTCGCAGTAAATGCTCTGGTGGTTCGTTGTGTGCCATTTCAGCTGGTTTATGCCCTCTTTCCGATGAAGATTCTCCCTCGCCTGCTCTGCAGGATAGAGGAGGAAAGGGTCCTGGTGATTTTCATCAAATCAAATTGGTCCAAAAGAATACGCTGTGGTATACAGACATATTCAGTCTGGCCTTCTTCAGACAGACCAGACTTGCTATGCAGGGCCTGTTTGATCTTGCTTCTCAGTCAATGATTTAATGGGCATTTGAATCTAAAGTTATAAACGATAAGGGTGTCCGAGTTATTCTCACCCTGCTCAGATCAAGAAAATCCAACTCCTGCAAGATTTACTTTTTTAAACATGGGAGTCTTGCTTTGCCTGGTTCAATAAAAGGGAATACTCTATTTGTATTTTGGCCATTCTTCAGCCTGGCCTTAACCAGTGTCTGGCCCTGAATACCCTCAAGGGACAGGTTTTATGGTTTTTATCTTTTTTTTTTTTTCCAGAAACTGCTTGCAATCCCTTAGCTGAGCTTTTCTCCAAGGAATTGCTCCTTTTAATTCCTCCAATTTGACCTATTGTGTCACTTTAGGATCTTAACTTGGTGCTCTCTGCTCTTCAGAGACCTTCTTTTTCATAAGAGAATTCCTTTCTTGGTTTCCATCATATTGGTTAGGCATGTTTGAGTAAGCAGCTCTTTCCTATGAAGAGCCATCCTTTCCAAGTGGATCAGGCAACTCATTTCAGGTTTCTCTTTCCCATCAGAACCCATTGTACCAGGGATGTAGATGTTGCCTGGGCTTTTCAGCATCAAGCATCTGTTGCCCAGTTTTGCAAGTCTGTCGTCCTGGCCCTCCGTTCACATATTTTCCAAGTTCTAAAAGGTGGATGTTCCACGCTCAGCTAATGTGAGCTCTGGCCGAAATATGCTTCAAGCTGCTGTTAGAGAATATTTTTCAGGTTCTTTAAACCCCCTGTATTTATTGTTGCCCATGTTTGTTTACTTGCTTGTCCCTTTTTTTGTTTGTGTCACCTTTTAAAGGGAAACTGGGACTCCTGACTTTTTCATAAATGTAAAGACATAGGTATACTTTACCTGTATCGGCTCGACAAAAATGTTGCTCTCACTTCAAGCTTAGAACCTGATTTCTTTGCAGTGCGTTGGTTTCAGCACAGGGCACATGTCCCTTTTTATAAGGTTATGGACTTAAAAACAAGTCTTAAGCTCCACTAACGCTTTCCTTACACAAAACCCTACAATATACAGTTAACATGCATTAAATTCCTAACTAGAAAGCCGAAAACTTGCATGACCCTTAGGTAAGGTTCACCCTAGCCTGCATGGTAAAATGCAGCATTTGGTGTCTTTAGTAGGGAGTGGTGCAATTCATATTTTAGTGCATTTGCACTGCTTACTTTTTTTTTTTTTTTTTCAAAGCCTTACATTGTGACACTTCTATTAAGGCCTGTACACAGTAGGGCAGTAGGTTACGCTGCTGTACAATAACATGTGGTGACATCCAGTTTGCCGTGGAAAGATACATGCTACGTTTTCAGCCCTGCACCATCACACCGTTGTGATGTGAACGGGGTACATAGAAAAACCGGTTTGTTTTTCTGCGGCAGTTTCTGAATCTTGAGGCTTGACAACACACAGATTTCATTTGCATAATTACTCAGACCTGCTATCTCCACAACATCTTGAGATAAGAAGTGTGCACAGAACAGCTGTGACTTTGACATGACCAAGATGTGTGTGTACTCACACTCACTTGAAAAAGTATTCATACCCCTTGAAATTTTCCGATTTTTCCGATTTTGTTATGTTACAACCAAAAGCGTAAATGTATTTTATTGGGATTTTATTGATAGACCAACACAAAGTGGCACATAATTGTGAAGTGGAAGGAAAATGATAAATGGTTTTCATTTATTTATATATATATATATATATATATATATATATATATATATATATATATATATATATATATATATATATATATATATATATATATATATATATATATATATATATATATTTTTACAAATATCTGAAAAGTGTGATGTGTAGGGCCGAAACAACTAATCGCTTAATCGATGTTGTCAACTATTTTCATAATTGGTCAGCCGATTAGTTGGCCTGCATACAGAATGCATTTTTTGTTTACATATTAGGAAATGCAATGAAGCAAACATACAGCTCAGTAAACATCCATACATGTCCATATACACAGTGCAGCACACATACAGCTCAGTACACTGTCCATACATGTCAGTAAGAGCCTGAGAACTTGTGTGAGGAGCAATGCCTCATTTGGACCATGTAGTCCTGGGCAGGTAGTGAGTGGTTCTAAAGGCAGAAGTTTTTTTTTACCGTGCTATAGGGGTGGATACTCCATACTATACAGCTTGCCATTGGGGCACTCTGAAGGCAGGAGGAGCCAAAAGCGTCAGCGGGGGACCCCAGAAGAGAGTTAAGGCTGCTCTGTGCAAAACCATTACATAGAGCAGGTAAGTATGACGGGTTTGTTGCTTAAAAAAAATAAATAAATAAACACTTTAAAAGACTCTGTGCAGGCAGGATCAGCATCTGAACCCAGAGAAGGTGGAGGCTGATAGACTGAAGGTAATATAAGGCATTACAATTACATTTAAAGTAAACGTTTACTAGTGTTGTGCATTTATATTTAAAATTATCATATCCATGAAAAAAAGTCTCAGCTTTTTTTAGCTTTTCGACTTTTTCTATTTTTTTATTTTTTTTCAACCTATGTTTAGTAGTACTTTAATCTAAAAGATTTATATCTCCTTACTCTACTTCTGGGCATATTTAATATATATATTTAATATATATATATATATATATATATATATATATATATATATATATATATATATATATATATATATATATATATATATATATATATATATATTATTACTTTCACTGTTTCACGGTATAAATGAACCCCTTCTAGTAGCGATTATCTGCTCTTTTTGTACTATAAAGGGCTACTTTGAGGTTTTATTTTGAACCCCATTATGGCAGGTGATACAAAAAAAAAGCAAGCTGCTGCTATTAAATGTCTTAGACCTGGTTCACACCTATGTGTTTCTTTGGTTCTTTTTGCAAAAGCGCACTACAGTTAATTTTACATGGTTTCCTATGGGACATGTTCACATCTATTCTTTTTTTCAGCCGCTGTGTATTTGGAAAGAATCAAGGACTTTTTTTTTTTTTTTTTTTTTTTTTTTAACGCAAAACGGTGCTTTTTTGGTTCAATGGATTCAAATGGAGAAGCTGCAGAAAAGCATGTAGTGTTGTTGTGTTTTTTTTTTTTCCCCGCGATTTGCATTTTTAATCTGCCCAAGAACAACTTGGCCGAAAAAATGCAACACTCATAGCAAAAAGCACTGCAGAAACAGATCAAAAGCAAACTGCATAGGTGTGAACTGAGCCTCATGTTGGCCATACACGTATCAATTCGTTGAATGAAAGAATGTCGTTTGAAAATTTAATTTGCTTTTAACATTCAGTTTTAAAATGAATGTAATTTCTGAACGAAAACCACATACACTGTCTGAAAGTTTTCTATTCTGCTCCTTCAAATTTTCCCGTCACTGTGGTCTCAAACTAACGTTGATTTGACCCCACTAATGATTTGAAAATCTAACGAACGTTCTTAAAATTAAAAAATGTTTGGGACAGAGGACCTTGTTTTTGTATGGTCAGCATAAGTGACAGCAGGCGCAGGTAGCTTTTATCATCAGCCTATGAAAAGGGAGTCTGTCATACATAATATTATGGTCCTGTCTGAAAATCAGCAAAACAGTCTTTAATTTTTTTTTCTTTAGATAAAAAATGTGATCTCTGAGTATGTTGATCATTACCAGATTCAACCTCTAATAGTACATACAGTATATCTCTTCTGTCTGTTATTCTCGGTGGATTAGAGATTTTTTCTCTCTAACCATATAGTTGGTTATTTTTACCACTGCATATAGATATTTAAGAATAAATTGCCTGTTTTTTTAACAACTTCAGCCCTGGAAGGATTTGCTCCCTTAATGACCAGGCCATTTTTTTTCGCTTTGACAATTGCACACTGTACCCAAACAAAATTGATGTGTCGTGTCTCTCCCCCCCCCCCCCCCCCCCCATAAATAGAGCTTTCTTTTGGTGGTATTTGATCACCTTTTTTTTTTTTTTCTTTTTTTTGAGCTATAAACAAAGAGCAACAATTTTTGAGAATTTTTTTGCTATAATACATATCCAAAAAGAAAAAAAATAAAACACATTTATTCATCAGTTTAGGCCGATATATTTTCTTCTCCATTATTTTTAGTAAAAAAACCTGCAATAGGTGTATATTCATCAGTTAGCGCAAAAGTTATCGCATCTACAAACTATATGGGATAGATTTAGGGACTTTTTTTTTTTTCCTTACTAGTAATGGCGAGCTGCGATTTTTAGCCGGACTGCGACATTGCGGAGGACAAATCTGTCCCCAAATGACACTTTTTGGGGACCAGTGACATTACATCAGTGCTATAAAAATGCACTGATCAATGTAAAAATGACACTGGCAGGGAAGGGGTTAACACTATGGGGTGATCAAGGGGTTAACATTGTTCCCTAGGTGTGTTCTAACTGTAGGGGGAGATGGGCTGCCGGGGACATGATAGGTCACTGTTCCTGATGACTGACTGGGAACAGTAGATCTGTCATGTCCCCTGTCAGAACGGGGATCCGCTTGTTTACATAGGCAGATCCACGTTCTACGTTGTTTACATAGGCCCGCAGCAGAAGCGAGCCTGCCCGCAACTGCGCGAGCCGCCATACAGCTACAGCGATTCGCGGAAGAGAGTCGACCTGCCACCGTATAACGACAGTGGCTGGTCGGCAAATGGTTAGATTTTGCATATTTCCTAAATTATACACTACACTTTTTTAATGTTGTTATCCAATTATTCTAAACAATCGGCCAACTAATCAATCAATCAAAAAATTATTCACGTGTTGGAATGGCCCAGTCAAAGTCCAGACCTAAATCGAATTGAGAATCTGTGGCAAGACTTAAAAAATTACTATTCACAGATGCTCTCCATCCAATCTGACAGGGGTTTTTATTTATATTTTTTTATCGGAGACACGTAGCAGATTACATTTTGTCCTAAATTTCATAGAAAAGTTGGTTTTATTGGAAATGTTTTATAACCGAAAGTAGAAAATCTTGTGTTTTTGTGGTGTTTTTTTGTTTTTCAAAATTTTCGGTCTATTTTCATTTATGTAAAAAAAGTCAAAAACCCAGTGGTCATCAAATACCACCAAAAGAATCTATTTATGTGAAAAAGATATACATTTCATTTGCGTACAGCATTGCATGACCGTCCAATTGCCAGTTAACCACTTAAGGACTAGCCTCGTTTTGAGATTTTGGTATTTACAAGTTTAAAACATTTTTTTTTTTGCTAGAAAATTACTTGGAACCCCCAAACATTATATTTTTTTTTTTCCTAACACCCTAGAGAATAAAATGGAGGTCATTGCAGTACTTTTTTTCACACTGTATTTGCGCAGCGGTCTTACAAGCACACTTTTTTTTTTTTTTTTTTTTTGGAAAAAAAATCACTTTTTTTGAATAAAATAAGACCACAGTAAAGTTAGCCCAATTTTTTTTTATATTGTGAAAGGTAATGTTGCGTCAAGTAAATTGATACACAACATGTCACGCTTCAAAATTGCGCCCGCTCGTGGAATGGCGTCAAACTTTTACCCTTAAAAATCTCCATAGGCGACGTTTAAAAAATTCTACAGGTTGCATGTTTTGAGTTACAGAGGAGGTCTAGGGCTAGAATTATTGCTCTCGCTCTGATTGCTGCGATACCTCACGTGTGGTTTGACCACCGTTTTCATATGCGGGCACTATTCACGTATGTGTTCGCTTCTGCGCACGAGCTCGACGGGCGCTTTAAAAAAAAATATTTTTTTTTCCTTATTTATTTTACTTGATTTTATTTATTTTTTTCACTTTTTTTTTAAATTTGGGTCACTTTTATTCCAATTACAAGGAATGTAAACATCCTTTTGTAATAGAAAAAAGCATGACAGGTCCTCTTAAATATGATATCTGGGGTCAAAAAGTCCTCAGATCTCATATTTGGACTTAAATGCAATGAAAAAAAAATGACTTTGGAAAAAATGACTTTGAAAAAATGTCCCTTTTAAGACGTCACTACGTCACTTCCGCCCTGCTATGGTATGGAGATGGGTGGCCGTCTTCCCCTGACTTGTCTCCATTCCGGCCACAGACAGGTCCCGATCGCCTCCGCAGCTGCCGGCGGCTCCGGTAAGTGGTGGCAGGGGGTTGGCACCTCTCCCGCCGCCAATAACGGTTATCTCGCGGCGAATCCGCTGCAGAGACCACCATTATCGTAAACACGACTGGCTCCTGTAAAGATGGATACATTGGTTGTGGCAGCAGCTGCTGCCGTTACCGAGATATCTATCTTTAAAGCCTTGACGTATATGTACAGGAGTCGGTCGGCAAGTGGTTAAAGTAGTGCAGTCCTGAATAGCAATAAATGCTGTGATTATAAAGGGGGTAAAACCTTCCGGAGCTCAAGTAATTAAAGAAAACCTGTCATAAAACAAGTAGGCTGCTCCTGTTGACCTCTCCTTCTGGCAGTTATGAATGCTTTGGCTTCTATCTTTCCCCAGTCAGTAACCCCAGCACAATTTATAGTGATGAGGATTTCCAACAGTTCTCCCATTTAAATTTGCTGCAAGCTTGATGTGGGTCAGTGCCTATCAGATCTGCATTTGCTTTGTGTAGATCTTAAGCATAGATTGGCACTTAAGACCCCTGGTCCTTGTGGTAAATGCAGCCTGCTCCCAGACGCTGGCACCAAAAACAACTTATTTTCTATTTTTTTTTATTTATTTATTTTTTTTTCATCTTCTATTAACATGAATTTTATTTGACGCAGTTCTGTTTTTTTGTGCTTATATCTTGGTTTTGTTTTTAAACCTAGAAATCTTTATCCGAAGTTTGCATCGCCATGGGCATCCTCACCATGTCGACCACAAGATATCGGTATGTTTTTCTTGGCTACTTTGTGTGATGGTTTGATAAAGGAAATTTTTCTATTCTAAAATAGCCAGATCATTTTTTTTTCTTAATTGGTCTCGGCTTTTCATTTTTGTTTTTTACTTTTACATGTAGCAAGACCCCTCCCGGATGGCAGAGCTAAATGATTTTTTTAGTTCAGTTTTTATTCTCTCTTCACTTTTTTCCTCTAGATTTCCACGTCCCTTCTGAGTACTTAACGAACATACACATTAGGGATAAGGTGAGTGAGTGTTAAAAACTGTGGGATTTAGTAAGTTATTGCAAAGCAGTAATTCTGTGCATGCTGTGGGCAGTCATTTGGAAATTTGTAAGTGCAAACAAATGTTCCCTTATGTTAAAATGATTTACATGTTCCCTTATGTTAAAATGATTTACATGTTTTTGAGGGCAGACCTGAAGTGATTTTTCATTTTGTAAACTTTGCCAACTCCCCCCCCCAATATTTGATCACTTGCATCAGCACCTTTCCATTCCTGTGCAATGTGTTATATGAATAAACAAATTGTTGGGTTAGTTAATTGTTAAATTGTATTAGCAAGCCCCTACAATGCCTGAAGCACGTGAGATTTTTAGGTTTGAATCTTAAAGCAAAGCTGTGTGTTGCTCATGCAAGACGAGACGTCAAAGTTGCGTTAATGCCCTCTCCCCCAGCAGCAGCACGTCAGTTTCTTGGATCTCCTGCTGGTTTGTTCAGTCACGGAAGCAAGGAAAAGATAGCCTTGTGTAAACGTGCAGTCACTCTAAACGGAATTTACGCAGAACCGAGAGGACTCCTCCTTGCTCCTCTGTGATGGTGCCGGGCCAATTGAGCACCATTGCTGTCACGTGAGAGGAAGAGAAAGGAGTCTCGCCCTGCTCCATACCTGGGAGTAATAAGGGTGCTTCTCTTCTGCCACAGGAATAGCAGGGCATACAGGAAAGGTAAGCATATGTTTCTAGGCAGGGGAGCAATAAATCATTACCTGCTGGGCAAAGCATAGTGTTTTTTTGTTTTGTTTTTTAAGAGTTAACACAAAGTTGGACAAAGATTGGTTTAAAGCAACATTGTCAGCTTTCCACTTTAGGTTAAAGTGACAGTCCCTGTGTGAAGTCCACCTCAGACCACTTTTCTTACTCGCCACTATTAGTTCTCCTCATCACTCCTTTTTCTGTGGCTTGCAGTGCAACTACCTGGAGCTTTTGGGTATGGATGAGCATGTAACTTTCCATAATGCAGTGCTTAGGCCTAGCAACCCGAGCACTGTAACATGACGTCACTAAACTCTGACACCAGGTATTTTGGTAGCCATGGGAGGCAGGTGATTGAGTTAGGGTTCTGGAGAGGTGTGTAAATGTTGGTCGGAGATGGGCTTTAAACAGATTTGATCACTCCACACAATCTGAGTCTCTCCAGTCCCTTCCATATTCTTTTCTTGGCAGGGATACATTAATCATTAGAGAACCAGAACTCTTGCCACTGTTACTGATGAGTTCTTAAGCCATCACCTCTGCAAAATTCAAGAACCCTTTCTGGTCTTGGACAAGATGGTGTTGAGGCAAGAACTTCCTTCTTGCATAAGGTCATTTTTAGCCTTTAACCTCTACCAGGGCATTTTTTTTTGCATACTTCTGTCTGGCTCCAGTTCGTTAGCTTTTTCTCCATTGCCTCGATGTAGTTTGGGCTGTGTGGGTTTATCCCTCAGCCACTGCTTTCTTTAGAAAGAATGACTGTCATTCTGGATGGTCCCTATAAAGGTGAACTAGCTTCTCATTCCTCCATTGCTTTGTGGCTTAGACGGACCATTAAAGTGGTAGAAAACTTTGTTAAAATAAAAAAATTGCCTACAGACAGGATATTTATGACAGAGGAGACTATCGATCACTTCTGTCATAAATGCTTCCTTTTGCCTGTCGACCGTCACAGCTCAGTGAACATTTTCAGCCCCAATCTGTGCCATTGCAATGTGACTCTAGTGCACATGCGCGGGAGTGACTTCATCACAGCCCGGCCAATCCAGCAGCCGAAGGCATCGAACCCTGAAGGAAGAACGGATGAAGATGGAAGCGCCCAGGACCCGTTGGTTCCTTTAGCGCGCAGAGCTTGGTTTGACAGGCAAGTTTGTCTGTGCATACTAGTACATTATGGCATAACCAACCTGGGGGCCCCCCAAAAAAGAGAAAAGACAGCAGACTTTACTACCGCATTTAACCGACCACATTTAACCAATCTTCTGGTCCCATAGAAGGGCTTTCACTCGGTGAATGTTGTTTTTGGCATCAGGCTAATGTTTCCACGATTTGCAAGGCTGTCACCTGGTCTTCTGGTCACATGTTTTTCAAGTTCCACCAGGTGGATGTCCAGACTTCATCTGATTTCAACTTTGAGCATAGAAGGTCCTTTAAGGTATCCCCCAGTTTCTTTTGTTTATAGTGGACCTTGCTGTGTTTATTTGCTGGTTTCCCCATCCCCTCGGACTGCTAACAGTTAGGCTTCCTGTATTCCTCAATGGACAAAAAGGAAAATAGGATTTTTGTTCTTTTCTTGGAGTCTATTGGGGGACTCGGGTTCCACCACTCTGTGTTTTAAGATCGGGGGGAGGGGGGGTGTATATCCCTGGTTTGATTACAATTATTAGGTTATTGACTTTCTGTGCCACTCAGTAGACTCCAAGAAAAATATTTTAGAGTAAGTGCAAAAAAAGCATATACTTACGATTGTACTAATATAATGTACTTCTCTTTTTTTGTAGTTGGCTGCAATAAAACTTGGCCGATACGGAGAAGATCTTCTTTTCTATCTCTATTACATGAACGGAGGGGATGTTTTACAGCTTTTAGCCGCAGTCGAGCTGTATGTATAAGTATTAAGCAGTTTTCAGACAGACAATAGGAAAATGTATATTGGTTTGTTACATCATTTCCTTATTTTGATCACAGCAAAAAAAAATGTATGTGTATATAAATATATTAGAATTTTCTTCTAGAATCTCCTCTTATGGCTTCCATGTGGAAGAAGCTGAGGGAGGCCAGAGTCTGGAAGAATTTAGTAAGGGGCTTAATATCAAAGTATTGAATTCATGGAAAATTGTAATGATGCCACCACAACCTCAAATTTTATACAGAACTGAATGCAGCACTATTGTATCCTATGGGCCCATGCACACAGGTTTATTTTGCTCCACAGCATATACCTGCGTAGACCAAAGCTAGAAAAGGCTGCATTACATTTCTGACATAAAGACCATATTTCCTGCTGTACACATATAATAGTTTGTGCTAACTTACATCCAGCGCACATGGGGCTCTATTGGTCATTGCTCAGTCTACATGTTAAATGTGTAGCCAGGGGTGCCACCACAGATTTCACAATATTAGAGTCTACATGTCAGCTCTGAATAAGTCATTCTTGTGTCGCTGGTGTATGCACAGAATGACACTATTTCAGTCTTTCAAAATCCTATGTAAAGACATGCGATGTGTGTACATGAGGCCTTACAATACCGTTTACTTCCACAAACTGACATTTACCTGTCATGGCAAAAGGGAGTTAACCACAGCTTTATTTCTACTGTGCTGTGAACATACCAAGATTGGATTGTTATTTTAGAGTCCTTTGTCCCCATGAGTATGTGGTAACCTGCATATTTGATGCTTGCATGCATTTTGTGTGTGCCTCTGCCCATTAGCGCATGCTTTTCACATGTATAGATTATGATTTAATCCCCTTTTGCAAGAATGTTCCATGCTAATTGCAGGTGGAAATATAATGACTGCAGAATGTCTTGTTGAAATGCTGGAAACTTTTAAGGATGATGCTTTTATTTTTCTGCATTTGCTGATCACTTATTGTGTCTATGTACACAAGTGCATAAACAACAATAAAATAGCCATGCAAAACATAATTATAAATGCACATTCAACGTCTAACATTTTATAAAGTATGAAACGTGTGGAAAGTGAGCACACTTCTCCAGTGCTGCTGCAAATTCATACATTTTCCAAATTGAACATATGCTCAATATTGGCCCCATATTGAAGGTGAGGTGTGTGTGTGTGTGTGTGTGTGTGTGTGTGTGTGTGTGTATATGTATATGTATATATGAAAGCATGTGCTTTTTAGTTAATAATAAAAGCACATGCCGATCTTTTTATTTTCTTATTAACCCAACTCTAAAAACTCGCATTCGTTGGCGCATATTAAATCATGCACAAAATCTATCATCACAGAGTAAACCTATCAAAGGTAACAATCCTGTATTTCCCTGGGACACCACCACTAAGAGCCGGTTCACACTGGGGCGACTTGTCAGGCGACCTAGCCGCCTGACAAGTCGTCTCCCGTTCTGTACAATGGAACCGTTCTAATCTTGCGTCGCTCCGACTTAGAAAAAGGTTCCTGTACTACTTTGGGGGCGACTTGCATAGACTTCTTTACAGAAGTCGTCTTGCAAGTCGCCCCGCAGTCGTGTGCAGGTCGCCTCGGTGAGGCGACCTGCAAGTCGTGCAGCTTCCTATGTGAACCGAGGCTAACAGTGACATGGCACATATCCGAACCCAGCCTTGGGAGGTTGTGCACTACTTTTAGGATGCCTATAAGCTTTTCTGGTCCTGTAAATGTATAACTGCTGAAATGGAACACATTTTTTTTTTTTTTTTTTTATACGCTGGTGATATTGGTACAAAGTGAGATGCAAAATATATCCCTGAAAATGTTTCTCATTTTAGTTTCAATAGAGACTGGAGATATCATAAAGAAGAGCGGGTATGGATAACCAGGGCACCTGGAATGGAACCAACAATGAAAACAAACACCTACGAGAGGGGAACATATTACTTCTTTGACTGTCTTAACTGGAGGAAAGTTGCAAAGGTACGGTATATCTTTTTCTCATGTGAACTGTCAGTATATCTAGAAGCACAAATGTCTTGACACGTTTCACACCTTTAGTGCCTACTCATAGGTGGCAAAGGAGTCAAGACGTTAATGCGATGCTTAACCACTTGCCATTCGCTAACAGTACATTTACTGCTTGCAGGCAGCACCGAGACGTACCTGTACATCATGGTGCACTTCTGGTTTCCAGGAGTGTATGTGCGTGTCCTGTGCTGTGATTGTACACAACACAAGTTTGTCAGCAGGTTACAACCAATAATTTTGGCTGTATACCTGCTGAACGGCTGTGGCCAATCGCAGCACAGAGATTTGTGTGTTGATAAACACAGCACACAGATCTGGCTGGATTTCTCCCAGCTTGGTTACCTTTTTAGCACTGAAAGGCCTCATGCACACCGGACATTATAAAAACGCCAGTAGCTTTAGCTGTAGAAAGCTGTTGCTGTAAAATTAGTTTTTCAGTGGTGCGTTTTTGTTTTTTTTTGTTTTTGTTTTTTTGTTTTTGTTTTTTAGCAAAACTTTACTCCTATGAAAGCTTATGACTCAAAAATGCTGATAAAAGCAGAATTGCTGCATTTTTTTTTTTGCGATTTTAAGCTTTTAAAGCTCCTCTTTAACCCACCAGTTGTGGGTTTTTCCAGCCAGAAAACTCCCCTGCCAAAAAATGCTGATAACGGCCTATGTGTGCATGGCCACATAGGATAACATGCTGGGGCGTTTATTGGCTGCATAAAAAACGCCTGAAGCCAAAAACCGCAGCTATAAGAACATCCAGTGCGCATGAGGCCAAAGCAAGAAGAGACTCCAGCCAGATCTGTAAGTTAAAGCAGCACCCATACACTTGTTGGGCACACAGTTAACCCCTTGATTGACCTCCTGATCTTGGTCACCCAGCCAGTGCCATTAGTACAGTGTCTGTGTACAGTATTTTCACTAATCACTGTGTTGTCACTATCAGCCAGTATCAAATAGGGCCAGAT
Source organism: Lithobates clamitans (assembly GCA_037952925.1). Lineage (NCBI taxonomy): Eukaryota > Metazoa > Chordata > Amphibia > Anura > Ranidae > Lithobates > Lithobates clamitans. Next base: position 206,301 of record JBBGZY010001331.1, on the reverse strand, counting down.
TGCCCTCTACACTATCAGTCACCCTATTAGTCGTTGATCAACACCATTACTAGTATAGTGTCTGTACAGATCAGTAGCTTGATTGCGATCAGAACTAGACTAGTGGCCCCAATAGTAGTGTCCCCAAAAAACGCAGTTTGGTTTTTACCAAAGACATTTTGAAGAATATGTTTTGGGCGAAATTTATGAAAAAATTTACTTTTTATTTTATGTTTTACAACAGCTGAAGAGATCATGTTTTTCAAAATTTTTGTGTTTTTCATTTACAATAAAAAAAAAGAAAGAAATTGGTGGTCAAATACCTCCAAAAGAAACCTCTATTTTTATATGGAAAAAAAATATAAATATTTGGCGTACAGTTAAATTAGCACAGTGCTGAATAGCAAAAATTGGCCTGGTCATGAAGGGTAAAACCTTCCAGTGGTCAAGTGGTTAATGTTTTTGCTGTGCTGCTTTGATAAACACCCACTGATGTTGCAAGATACAACTGAAGTACTCTTATGTAAAGTTACTGTCCGTTGCATATAGTAAGACCTGTGGCTGGGACAGAGTGTTAAAAGTTTACTTACTTTTTGTTATGGTGTTGATTATAAGGTCATACTTCGTATTTTATATGTTGCCCCTTTAGTAGCAGAGTGCATTGCAGGCAATGCATGTGGGAACCTTGCTTTGAGTGTTAAGGAAAAAAAAATAGAATAAGATACCATATGTCCAATGACCTCGCTTGACTTTTTTTTTTTTTTTTTGCAATAAAAGCATTACCAAACAATGACTGCATTTCACTGCGGGTTGTTTGCCGATCCAATTAATTCAGTGCAGTCGAGGACTCTGCACAAGCATATAGCATGTAAAGTCTGAACTCCTGATATGTTGCAGATCATTGACTTTACTGATCTAATGGATTTATTACTTTAAGGCTGGGTTTACACTATTGCGAAATGGATGCTGGGTTCTCCACATCCAATTCGCATAGCAGGAGATTGTGACTGCCTCTCTTTGGAGCCCGTTCACACTCCGGCTCCGGTGCGAGTGGCACAGGAGTCCTGTTCATCTTTTGGTCCATTTCAGGTCTGAATTCGGCCAAAAATTCGGTCTGAAATTGGACCTGAACCGCTGAATGAAGACGCACCGGACCCCTGCTGTGAGCTGCTCCATGCTCTAGTATGAACCCAGCCTAAAAGTGTTAAATGCATTGGATCAGCATGATAACTTCAGTTAACATTTTTGGAAGGTTAGAAATGGTGGCCTCTATTTTTGTAAGTGCAGATTTTCTAAAAGAAAAAAAAAAAAAATGTAATTTTATATTTTTCCTATACTAAAACTACATTATGACAAAATAAGCTACTGTGTCCATAGAGTATTATATATCGTTTTTTAAAAAAAAATTATTATCTAGACCTTTTTATTTCCTGTCATGTGTGTGTAATCAGGTATTTGTTTTTTTTTTATTTGTTTTTTTTCCCCACCCCATGCATTGAAATGGTGAAACTGGTCAATATCAGTCCACCAAGGCAGGTGGGGATGACAGCACAGTTTTTTTTGTTTGTGGTGGGTTTATTTTTTTTTATTGCCACAGAATTCTGTTCAAACATTCTGCCACATGCAATTTTCAATCTTACTACTTAAATAACATACTTTATAGAGCCTGTAGAAGTACAGACAGCTACCCAAACAGCTAATTTAACAATGGACTTGGGCAGTGGTTCAAAATATATAGTTTTATACAGGTCAAACCCCCACCCCACATATTTTCGTATGTTTACACATGATTCTTCCATGTAAAGCATGGTAACCTTCATTTTCTTTGTACATTTGCGAAAGGTTGCATCAACTTTAAAAAAACATGCCATGAAGTAAAGGCATACAGTTGCGCAAGATAATGTGCGTTATCTATCTGCTACCATCCAGTCTTGTGGCCTTCCTTAATGAGTGCTAATGCAGAGAATATTGTGCAGGAAGGTTTTTTTTTTTTTTTTTTTTTTTTTTCTTCTTACTGTGCTGCAATGCAGTTTAGTGCTCTGAACAGCCCACACTCGCATCAATTCTTTCCCTGTGCTTTTCTGTGATTCAAAACCTGTTTTGCTCTTGGCAAATGTAGAGAAAAGAACCAGAGGAGCTCATTTATATAAAAACTAAAGATGGACCAAAAAATATTATTGCCCATTGAAATCTACGAGAGTATGGATAACATTTTGCATTTAGCAGAAAATATGTGCCTGGATGAACTGCGCTTCCAGTTTAATTTCCTTCGAAAGAACATGCTTAATGCAGACCTAAAGTCTAAAATGTAAAAAAAAAAAAAAAAAAGCGAGCAGACTCCTAATTGCAGGCAATAAAATCTACCTGTCTGTAGATTGTGCACTGAACTGTGCATGTGGAGCTCCATTTACGTCCCGGCACAGTACTTGTGTGCCAGTATGACTCAGTTTGTTTGGGCAGCATGGGATGACATCACTCCTGCAATTAAGATGTCTGAGGACCAGCACCCAGAGGAAAAGCCAGCGAGGGACCTCATGGGCGTCAAACTGTTGAAACAGAGAGAAGTATTGCAAAAGTTAGTTCTACTTTAACTGTGCAACACAATCCGTGTGCTAAGAATTTTTTTTTTTTGTTATTGCGGTCTGTGACAACATTTTATTTTACTTTCTGTCTCTGAGATATGACAGGAAGTGAGGAAAATCTCAAAAGTGAGTGGATATTTCCCATTTCACATTTTTTAATGGAATAAATACAACCCTGGGAAAATTACCCCTACTTGTCTAGGGGTCACCTGGATAATTAGCGAAGGTTGATCTAAAAATCATATAGAAGGTCTGCCTAACCACAAAAAATGCCACCCAGAAAAAAGCAGAAACTGTTTAATGAGACCAAAAGGCGGGCCTCGTAGCCTGTCCACTTGCTAGGGCACCACCTTACCTGTAGCCCTCCACACAACTTTTGGTGTTACACAGACCTACTACGCTATGGCAGAATCCTTTCAGAGCCGAGAATCTAGTTTACCAGTGTCTGCAGATGTAACCCGGAGCACAGATTATCCTTAAAGTTATTGCAATCTGTAAGTCTATTGTCATGACCAAAATAGACTCCTTGGTGCTCAAGTGTACCCCCATACGCCAGCATATTGACAAAATTTGGGGGGGGGGGGGCTGACAGAGACATGGAGCAGGATATCAGTGGTGGAGGAAGTTGTTCTGAGATCGAGCCAAGGATGCGAATAATGGTGTCCAACAAAACAATATTTGTGTCATGGGCCCCCAGAGGGTTCAGAGGAGCCTGAACCACAGACTTTTTGGAGAGCTTGCGTTGCTGACCCTGCTACCCTCCACATATGGGTTTGGGAGGGCATAGTGAGCAGGCAAATACTTGGAGCACTGGAAAAACCTTTTTTGGCTTGGTCCACAATCATGTATGTTGTATAAGGATCATGACCTTGTTCTACAAAAAGCCCAGAAAATGCCATAGCTAAAATATAAATACAGATGCATCGCATAAAATTTTGAATATCAAAAGTTAATTTATTTCAGTAATTCAAAAAGTGAAACTCGTATATTTTATATAGATGTGTTACATACAGTGATATATTTCAAGCATTTCTTTCTTTTAATTTTGATGATTATGGCTTACAGCTAGTGAAAACCCAAAATTCAGTATCTCAGAAAATTAGAATATTGCATAAGACCAATGAAAAAAGATTAATACAGAATGGCTTACTGAAAAATGTCCATGTACAGTATAGTGTGCACTCAATACTTGGCCGGGGCTCCTTTTGCATGAATGACTGCATCGGTGCAGCGTCACATGGAGTCGATCAGACTGTGGCACTGCTGAGGAGGTGCTATGGAAGTCCAGGTTTCTTTGAATAATGTCTTTCAGTTCATCTGCATTGTTGGGTCTAATGCCTCTGATCTTCCTCTTGATAAAATACCCCACAGGTTCTCTATGGGGTTTAGGTCAGGCAAGTTTGCTGGCCAATTTAGCAGTGATACCATGATCATTAAACCAGGCTGACTTTGGACTTGATAAAACACAGTGGACCAACACCAGCGGATGACATGGCTCCCCAAATCATCACTGACTGGGAAATTTTGTATTTCATTTGGTAATAGAGGTCCCAGAGTCTGGAGGAAGTGTGTCAAGACACAGAATCCAAGTTGCATGAGGTCCAGTGTAAAGTTTCCACAGTCCTTGATGATTTGGGGAGCCATGTCATCTGCTGGTGTTGGTCCACTGTGTTTTCTCAAGTCCAAAGTCAGCGCAGCCCTCACCATCAAATTTAAAAGAAAGAAATGCTTGAAATAAGTGTGTGTGTGTGTGTGTGTGTGTGTGTGTGTGTGTGTGGCATCTATTTAAAATTAGTGTTTCAGTTTTTGAATTCAATTCTTGAAATAAATTTTTTGATATTCTAATTTTGAGATGCACCTGTATACAATTGTGCCCCTTCCTGATTCTTTCTAGAGATCCTTTACAAGTCAAATGCCTTACAGTAGGCTTTATCCTATCAAGCTCAAAATTGTACATGATGGCTGCAAAAATGCTTTTGGTTCCCCTGCAGTGGTGAATGACAGGTTTACGTCTTTGGCAAGTTATGTTTCTTTACTTTGCATAGTTTTGACACCTTTCTTCACTCGCTGTCCCTGTCCAAATAAACTGGAACTTTTCACGACTATTTCTATGCAGACACAATCCTTCAGGGTCCTTATCCAACAAAGGTCTTTCACCCTGAATTTAAAGCCCTACAGAAGAGTCGTCCGTGGATCATAACTTGGACATCCTCTAAGGGGGTACATGGTGGGTGCACCCATATTTGAGCCCGAGCACCTTGATGCCCCTGCTGTACACGAAGATGGAGGATTTATTGTTCTCATTGAGAAGCACTTCCAGGGGTTGGCAATTACCGTATATACTCGAGTATAAGTCGTTCCGAGTATAAGTCGAGGCCCTAATTTACCATAAAAAAAATGGGAAAAACGTATTGACCCGAGTATAAGACGAGGGTGAGAAATGCACAGCTACTGTAAGTGGAAAAGAGGGTCAACAATGCCCATTTGCAGCATCACTGTGCCCATTTGCATGCCTCACTGTGCCCATTTGCAGCCATAGGTCCCCTGAACTTCAAACTCGGTAGTTAAGGGTTCCTAGATGCCCCCTAGCTGCAGCTAAAATTTGGGGTCTCTGAACCCAAAGGGTTCCGAAATGACATTGCTACAGATGGACACAGTTGACCGAATTTGGGGCCCCGTATCTCGGGGCCACTTAGTGCTAAGAACCCCAAGTTTGGTGTGCAAACCCAGTGGAACTAGCACCATAAATCTTCCAAAGCTGGGGTTTCTAGCATCAAGTGGCCCTGAGATATGGGGCCCCAAAGTCGGTTCAGAAAATGTCAAGCACTTTTCTGCAGCAGAGAATGACATTTTCCGAACCGATTTTGGGGCCCCGTATCTCGGGGCCACTTAGTGCTAGGAACTTCAGCTTTGGATATGTTGTGGTACCAGTTCCACTGGGTTTGCACACCAAATTTGGGGTTCCTAGCACCAAGTGGCCCTGAGATACAGGACCCCAAAGTCGGTTCGGAAAATGATTTTTTTGCTGCAGAAATGTGCTTGACTCGAGTATAAGTCGAGGGGGGCACTTTCAGCACAAAAAAATGTGCTGAAAAATTCGACTTATACTCGAGTATATACGGTAACCTCAGATCAAGTGTCTAGTTCTAACTGTGGGATTTTTGTTTTACTTTTCAGTGCTATTGGTAAACAGAACAAATAGAGAAGCTGAATTTCTGTAACGGGTACAGACAGCAATAACAACCTGACAGTTGTATTTAATCCATTTCTTTTCTACAAAAAAAAAAAAGTGCATTTTAGCTATAATTTAAGGCAGGCATCACTAAATGGCAGACCATGGTCTGGATAAAGACTGAGTCATGGTCAGATCCAGACTGCCATTTAGGAGCCAGTTTTTCCTCTGCCACTACTGTCATCCTTACAGCAGAGCGGGAAGTAGAACCCTGTAAAATTGGAGGACAGGAGCTGCTGGAGTTAACTTATGAAGTTAACCAGCAGATGATTGGTTGCAAAGATAATCCTGCATCCTGGCAACTAAGCAACTACTCATTTACTACTGTACGTGTTTCGCATGGACACTACTTTGGAGGATGGTGTGAAGGACTGTGATGTAAGGGGGGATGTGATAGAGGAGGAGAGGACAGTCATGTGAAGGATCTGAGTCCTTGCACAAACATGACATTTTGGATCTCTGCAGGAAGAAAATTTTAAGGAGGCCATACATTATGCGATTTTTCTTTCCTGCAACCACGGTGTGCAGGAAAGAAAATTTCTTGACTCCTCCAAGAGAGTTGATGGGGGAATCCCTCCCGCAGAGGGATTTGGTGGGGGGGGGGTGTTTAACGGGGAGCCGTCCCTGCCAGGAGAACAGAGCTATTATTGCTAGCTGCTATATACACACACGTCACACGCTTCCCTGTGGAATAAATTAAGTTTATCCAACTTTCCTAAAACCGTAAATCCAGTAATTTGGCTGTCCTGCCTCTAAACGCCGCTGCATGTTGGCCTCCATGTGCACACATGAGTTTAGAGGCAGAAAAAAAAGTGCACAGCCAGCAGGTCCAGGAGCAGCAGCGTTTTGTGAGAAAAATTGCTTGGCACGTGCTAACACTAGCTTTTAGCATTTTAATGGTAATTAATTTCAATGGCTAGAATAAATTATTATTCTTAACATTGAAATTAAGTAGCACCTAAGTCAGTGTTTCTCAAGCTTTTTTTGTCTTGCGGCGCACCAAAAAGATCTAAAAAAAATTTCACAGCACACCTGAAAAGATTTAACAATTTTTGTGGTGAAGAACTTATTTATTTTCACATATATATTTAAATTTAATGTGAGGGATGTGCCTGCTTTCGAGTTCCGATGAGGTCCACCTGTCGTGTTTTTTTTTTTTTTTTGTTTGTTTTTTTTTTTTTTTTTTTAGGTGAACCTGATCGGACGGTCCATATTTCTTTTTCGTACATCATGGGACACAGTCAGTCTAATATTTATTACTTACTGGATTATACTCCAGGTGAATGGACACTGGTAGACCAAAGGTCTTCAGACAAGAAGTGATCCCCTATATAACCCCTCCCACACAGGAAGCCCTTCAGTTTTTTACCAGTGTCTGCAAGGTGGATGGCACGGTTTGTTTAAGCTCTCTGAGCTCCAGGTCTCTAGTCCCACAAACGGTTCTTAAATGAATCAAGGGATTGACCGATCAGATCCATTTGACACTGGCTTTATATGCTTAGATAAATGGTACCCGAGCCTTGCAAAGAAGACTCAAGATCCTGCAAGGTTTTGCCTGTAATGCGGTCTCTGGGTGCTGGACCCTGCGAAGTGGAATCCTTAACACTACAGTGCTAAGGCATTCCTGCAGGGTGCTGTACAGGTCCAAGGGAGTGTACCCTAAACATGAAAAGGGTACCCAGCCCTTGAAGGTCCTCAAGTGACAGGAACCCCCCGTGAGGGGTAAAGATTGGGCTCTTAGTTTCTAAGCTGCCTTGCGCCAGGACGGGTAAGCGAAACCCCTTTTCTTATTGTGGCGTGTCCCAGTGATTGTAACAATCAGTCAAGCTCTCAAAAACAAACTATAACTCGCGCTTAGTGGAAAAATGTAAAGTAATAAATTAAAATGACTTGAGAGACTGCAGCTGCTGTTGCAAAGGTACTAGAACCTTAATGGATGAAATATATAGATAACAGCGCTAGTGGAATAAAGTGCTACCATGTAACACACTGGACAATGTGACAAAATATTCATAAGGTGCTAGGCGCTTCCAATATTTAAAGATAATATCAGCGCTAGCTACTCAATGACACAATATAACACTAAACAATGTGAGAAAATATTCAAAAAGTACTGGGTGCTTCCAATATTATCAATATTACTGGATAAGTGCTTCCAATTAGATCTCCCCTCTCGTGACCCTACTCACCAGAGTTAGTGGACCCTCAGCTTTGCAGTCCAGGGGTCAAACAGGCTTAGAGGTTTGAGGAGGTGTAACGTAAATATCCAAGTTTCCAAAGGTGATAGATCTCAGAGGAATCCAGGGTATTGATATATAACGAGGTAAAAAAGAAACATACATGTGAAGTACTGCCGGTGCAGCGCAGTGCGTTTTGTACCAGCAGTACTTCACATGTATGTTTCTTTTTTACCTCGTTGTATATCGCACAGGGCTTGAAAGACCCTGTTGACAAGAAATTGGACTCATTATTAAAGGCTTCCTTTCCTTTGGCCAGTTCAGCTATTCAGCCAGCTGTTGCAGCAATTGGTATCTGCCAGTCCGTAAAGGATCAGGTCAAACGGCCTGATAGGCCTAACAAGGAGGATGATCTGCCTGAAAGTAAGACAGATATTTCTCGAACACTGTGTTTTGCTATTGACGCCTTAAAGGATTCAATACAGCAGGTTTCACTAAGGAATTATGTTCCCAAAGTAATATACAGAGGGGAGACTTTCTAGCCTTCATCGATTTATAAAAGACGCGTATTTACACATACCTATCTTTCATCCTCATCAGAGGTTCCTAAGTTTTGCAGTAGGCGTGCTACAGCTCCCTGGGTGTTCACAAAGGTCCTAGCACCAGTACTGTCTTTTTAAGGGCCCAAGGGATCCTAGTGCTCAGATATCTGGACGACCCCCTGTTCAGATCACTCATTACAGGCTCTAGAACAGAGCATAATATGCACAGTATGGTATTTGAAAAGCTTAGGCTGGATCACAAATACCGAAAAGTCAGCCTTGAAACCAGTCTAAAGTCTAAAGTATTTAGGTCTGATCCTAGATTCGGTTCAAGCAAGAATATTCTAGCCACCTGTAAGGATCTGTGCCCAGTTCCATTCCAGACCTTTACAACAAGACATCTTGTTGGCCTGGAACAGAAGAGGGCAAGCCCTGGATTATCCAATGTGCTTATTTCCTTGGGCACGCTTAAGCCTAAACTGGTGGTTGCAGGATCAGAACCTGCGAAGAGGAAAATCCTTTCTCCCGGTAACTTGGAGAGTACTGACTACAGATGCCAGTCTCGGGCTGGGTAGCGACCCTAGAAGGGCTCATAGCTCAGGGGAAATGGTCAGGAACAGATCCTGCCCATCAACGTCCTGGCATTATGGGCAGTACGTCTTGCCCTACGGTCATGAACGGTGGAGCTTCAGGACTGCCTTATTAGGGTTCAGTCCGACAATGCCACTGCAGTGGCCTATATAAACCACCAAGGCGGTACCAGGAGCCGTTCATCTCTGAAGGAGGTGAACTACATACTTGCCTGGGCAGAGGGACATGTGCTGATTTTATATCGGCAGTCCATATCCTGGGAGTAGAGAACTGGAAGGCAGATCTGCCTGGGGGAATGGTCCCTACACCCAGGGGTGTTCCAGGAAATTTGCCAGCGTTGGGGATGGCCAGAGGTTGACCTATTGGCATCCAGGTTCAACAACAAGCTACAGCAATTTGTGTCCCCGAACAAGGAATCCTCTGGCAATCGGAGCAGATGCTCTGATAGTTCCATGAAGCCAGTACTCCCTGGTTTATGCTTTCCCTCCGATCCCTCTCCTTCCACATTTGTTGCGCAGGATTCGGAAAAGGGGGTTTCAGTCATTCTGGTGGCACCAGCCTGGCCCAGAAGGCCCTGGTTCTCGGAGATTGTGAGACGGAAGATAGACGGGCCATGGACGCTTCCACGTCGCCCTGATCTACTGTCTCAAGGTCCTATATTCCACTCCAATTTACAGACTATAAATTTGACGGCATGGCTATTGAAGCCAGGATGCTGAAGGACTGTGGCATCTCAGGACCAGTAGGGTCTACCCTGGTGAATGCTAGAAAAACTGTCACTAGGAGAATTAATCATAAGGTCTGGAAGACTTGTATTGCTTGGTGTGAAGCCAGAAAATGGCATCCTCAGAAATACGTGATTGGGAGAAATCTTTTTTTCCACAGTCAGCTGTGGAAATCAAATTGGCTTTGAGTACAATCAGAGGTCAAGTTTCGGCCCTATCAGTATTCTTCCAAAGGCCCTTCGCCTCCCATTCACTGATCCGAACCTTTATGCAGGGGGTAACTCGCTTGCTTCCCCCCATTAGGTCACCTACTGTATGTGTCCTTGGGACTTGAACTTGGTGTTGTCTGACAGAAACAACCATTTGAACCCATAGAGGAAATTCCATTAGACCTGCCTTCCTGATGGCCATCACCTCGGCTAGAAGGGTGTCGGAGTTGGCCGCCCTTTCGTGCAGGGAACCATACTTGATCCTTCACCACGACAGGGTCATGTTACGACCTGTTCCATCCCTTTTGCCAAAAGTGGCGTCGGCCTTTCATTTAAATCAGGACATTATTTTGCCTTCTTTTTTCTCTCAGCCTCGCTCGACGGAAGAGAGATGTCTGCCCTCACTGGACGTTCTCCGGGCAGTCAAGGTTTATTAGATCTGCGGAGATCCGAGGATCAGACTCCTTTTTTTGTTTTACCAAAAGGGCCCAAGAAGGGGCAGGCAGCTTCCATTGCCAATTGGGTCCGTCAATTGATCATTCAAGCCTACGCCTGAAACCTAAAGCTCCTCCCTTTAGGGTGAGAGCTCATTCTACCAGGAGTGTAGGAAACTCCTGGGCTTTTTGCCATCAGGTATCTGACTCAGATTTGTAAGGCTACTACCTGGTTTCAGTGCATACGTTCACAAAATGTTGTTAAGTGGATGTTCGAGCAGCCGAAGATTCGGCTGCAGTGTACTGTGGGCTGCCGTATAAGTTCTGATGGCTATTGTTTGGCAGGGTGTCTCCCTCCCCTCAAGGATATTGCTCTGGGACGTCCCAGTAGGTAATGAATATTAGCCTGACTGTGTCCCATGATGTATGAAAAAGAAAATAGGATTTTTTTCATCATACTTACCAGTAAAATCCTTTTTCTTTAGAGTACATCATGGGACACAGAGATCCCTCCCCTCTTTTTTGAGGATTTGGTGCTTGCTACAAAACTGAAGTGCTTCCTGTATGGAAAGGGTTATATAGGGGATCACTTCCTGTCTGAAGACCTTTGGTCTACCAATGTCTATTCACCTGGAGATGGAGTATAACCCAGTAGGTAATGAATATTAGCCTGACTCTGTGTCCCATTAATATACTCAAAGAAAAGGATTTTACAGGTAAGTATGATGAGAAAATCCTATTATTCCTCCGGATAGGTGTCTGTTTACATCCTGCATTCATCCGGGTTTGCTAAAAACAGGAGAGGATGTCGTTCTCTTTAGGCGTCATCCTCTTTGGCCACCTATAGAGCAGAGTTGGCTCTGTCCGTGTTCACTCTGCAGAAACCGAGCGGACACAGCATCTGCCCGCTCTACTACGATCAGCAGGGGATCAGCTCACAAGTCCCCTGCTCATTGGGACAGAATCCGCCCCGTGTGAAATGGGCATAAAGCACAAAATAGATACCCCTTTTATAAGTATGTTTTTATTGTGAAATTTAGTGTCATCTGTTTTGAAGGCAATGCATTATAGTTTTATAATTTGTAATAATTCAGAAATTAGCTGCTAAGTGATTAGCAGTTCACCAACTGCATGTTCAGGGATAGCAAATCTGATTGTGTTGAGGCCAAACATAGCCAGTAAATTAGTATTTTTGGAAGTATACATAAGGTACAATTATGCTGGATGGTACTTTCATAAAAGAAAAGCAGAGACACCCCCACTGTCGAAACTGCTTTAGAGCAGTACTTTGCACGACTGAGCCTTTTTTGGTACAAGAGCCCAGTTGAGGGTTAAAGGTGGAAAAACACTTTAAACATATTGATGAAATGTGCTCTGTAATACACATTTGTTAGTAAGCTTTATAAAAAAAAAAATTCTATTGGAAATTTGAGGGCTTTTTATCCAGGTTGTTAGACCATTACTGTTACATGTGTTATTTATTTGAAGGACAATGTTGGCCCATTGAAATGATTATTGCTTTTATTTACGATTTTTAAATTGTTAGTTTTAAGCAATCATTTATGCCGAAAATACCCAAATGCTTTAACTCAAAGATACAGTAATTCAAATTACCTTGCTACAGCTTCCTCAGTTAGTTCTGCAAATCAAATAAGCTTAATTATGAAGAAGCCTGATTCTGTGTAATTGAATAGAAATAGAAAATATAATATTTAATAAGCTAACCATTTTACTTTTACTTTCATTCTGAAAAATAGTTGGCAATAAGAAATGACTGTAGTACCCAGACTGCTGCTCTGGGGCGTCCTGAGCAGCTGGATTAAGGAAACCTGCACTGACAAATATGAGGGTTGCCATTGCTCACATCCTCCTGAAATTGTTACTTGGCCTGGCTACCACTTTGAATTCCTAACCTTAAGTCCCTATGATATTTTTTCAGTACTAGGAATCATCCTGGTGCTTGACACTGGGTATCGTGTAGTTTTTGGTTCCCAATAATCAGCATATCAGTTTAAGGCTTACATATGTAACAGACATTGGGTAGTTAAATATTGGTGCACACTAATATTACTTTTGGAACATAATTCCTGCATGTGTGTTCTGATCTTGATTGGGTGAGGTAGCGTCATTATTGCATTCAGGTATGACTGACTGCTATTTAAAGCTGAGCTCCAGGCAAACTGCTAAATACTCAAATTAGATATATGGGGAAATGTTTTACCGGTCAAAGGATTTGTGTGTCTGTCCACCTAGTTCTGAGACTTACATAAACGGCACAGCCAGCCTGGAGATCTGTTCTATTGCAGTTAAGTAATACAACTAGGCCTTGTCCCTTCCCCAGCCTGTGACTTTACAGTTAGAGCAGCAACAGATTAAAGAGTTCATCCTCCTCTTGTTCTGTTCTCTCCTATCAGCATGTGCCACCTTAGCACATGCTCAATGCAGCAAAACTGACTGGTTCCTTGTCCTGCTTCTCCCTCTCCTCCAGTCTGAGCTCTGCTGTACAGGGGATTACAAGAGGCTGATACCAAGTCAAATTCAGGTACTTAAAGTGTTTCTAAACCCACATCATAAAAAACTATCAATAAATGCTGTATTACATGCTGTTCATACTCAGTCACCGAGATTCGTTTTCTGTATTCTGCAAAAAAACTGGTTGAGCCTGCTGCTCTCTATCTCCACCTTCAGTTTATGTCCCCAATTCAGCTAGGGATTTTGCCGCTTTAGTGGCAAGTCTGCCCATGCTCAGTTTTTAGTCAGTTTCTATGTTGAGCATTTCCTCCCTATCACATCTGAGCAGCCCATGTGACTATAGGGTCACACATGTGGGCATTTACACAGTAGTAAATGACAGCCCACTCCATTCCTCCTCCTCCTCCCATGCCCACTAACCAGCTAAACAGAATAGGGGCAGGATATTACATGTAGATTAAAGAGGAACTGCAGTCTGCTCACATAATTTGTAATAAAAACATCTTTGCCATTCTGAAACTTCCCTCCAACCACTTTGCATATTTTATATATACTGTGATTCTGCACTTGCCAAATATGCTGCAGAAATCTCCCTCCACTGAGTCTGGCTACCACCATTTTAACTGTGGGGAGCTGAGGCTGCTGCCTGTTCACTTCCTGGATATACACACAGGCACACCTCCCCAGCTATGCAGCTCTCATTGGCCCTCTTATGACTCCTCCCCCTCCCTTCCTTGCAAACTCTCACAAGAGTTAGAGTGTGAGCTGTGCATGATGTCATAAGCCTAGGCTAACTACCAGACCAGAAACAGGAAATTGGCTGTATAAGGTATTTAATGTCAGAAAAAAAAAATTTATGATCCAAATTTAAAACAATGGCAGAAGATTTAATAGATGAAAAGTTGAAAAAAATGACTGAAGGTCCGCTTTAATGGAGGCTTCAACTCCCTCTTATTCTAAGACACAGGCTGGAGGGGTGCGACACAGCCTATGAGAGGCAGAAATCCACCCACACCATGTTTTTTCCAAAAAATAGGTTTAGTTTCAAATATATTTATATAACAATTTAAAACGGTATATTGATATTTTTACTCTGTATTCCAAAGGCTGTTTTTTTTATTTTGAACATGTGACCAGTAGCAAAGGACTAGAAGCTCCTCCTGCTTATGTTTTTCCCTGTAGACAGGCTGGAAAAGATCTGGGTCATGTGACAGCTGTATATCAATTAGAAAAGCGGTACTTCAATCTTTTTACAATATCTACAGTGCCATCCACATACAGAAATAGTAGGGACATTATAAATTAAACTGTGTTATCACTTTAACACAAATTGCTTTTTCTTAAAAAAATAAAATTAAAAAAAATAAACCGCTTGAACATATACCTGCTTAAATTATTAAAGTATTTGAATCTGCCTGGAGTTCAGATTTAAGTCCCTTTTAATTGCTCTAAGTTTAGTTACAACTTCTGGCCCTTCAATAGATACAGAAACGCATCTGGCCCACCGTGAACAAGACATTGGATGTCCTGACCTTTAGTCTTTTAAAAAAAAGTAACACTTCCATAATTTCAAGTATTTCATTTTAACTGAAATTTACCCTTTTATTTTTCTTCCCCCTTTCAGGAGTTCCATTTGGAATATGACAAGCTAGAAGAAAGGCCTCATCTGCCATCCACCTTCAATTACAATCCTGCTCAGCAAGCCTTCTAAAGACTTCCCTGTTCATGGGGTATGGCTGTCTCAGCACAATACTCAACTGCAGAACTGATGTGGCTCAGGCATCCTGGTTTTAATTCCTTGAGGATCTGGCAATTGTCTCATGCAAAGGGATCATCACTTGAGGTCCTGCCTTACTAATTATGTGCTGCCCAACAACTAGAATTGTCATTTGTTTTTTTTTAGTTTGAGCAGGGTCTGTATTTTTTTTCCTCTTTTTGTTTTGGTTTCCATTTTATGCCAGCAGACAGACCTAGGTCTGTTCACCACATACCAGTACAGTACACTGACAAAGTTTACCACTTTTTCAAAATGTAAAAAGGAAGAGCGAGAGAGAGTGAGAGAGGGAAAAAAACAAAATAGACAGCAAAGTTTGCATTGTTCATTGTAGCACCTTTGGTAATAAAAGAAACACATGTTTGTGCATTTTTATGTGAAGATCCTTCTCGTATTTCATTTGGAAAGATGGGCAAGGTCACCTTCCTTCATTTTACTCCCATTCTGTTTTGAAAGGCGATTTTAGGCCTTGTTCAGCCCCTTCTCAGCCAATGGGGTTTGTATCTCATTGCAGTGCAAAGATCTACAGGCCCCTGTGACAGGGAATGGGCAAACAAGAACTCACTATTTAGAAGAAAAAGAGATTGCCGCAACCTTTGGACAATTTCCAGAGTTGTGTATTACTGAGCTTCATCTTTCCAGAATGAGCAAAACACTGTCCAGTCTTTGTTACTATTTTGTAATAAATGTGTACATTTTTTTTAAATTTTTGGACATCACATGAATAAAGGTATGTATGTACGAATGTGTATATATTATATATATGACACCTATTTTGGAAATGTTTGCCCTGCTGTACCTCATTTTTAGGAGGTGTGCATGGATGCAATATATGAAAATGGGACATTCTGGAACTGCTGGTCAGGGGACTCCATTGTCGCCCTGTGCACTAAAGGGCCAGATTTTCAGCAGCCAAGGACATCCATACCCAAGTGAACATGATGGGACTTAAAGAAGTGAACTGAGACAATTCACTCTGGCTGTTTGAACAGCAGCGTTTCATAGGAAGAAAAAGATCAATCTTGTATTTTCTGACCACATAAAGGCTTCTTCTCTTTGTAATAAAGTAGAAAAGCTCTCCTCACTGTAGTGTTGGCTTTGTTTTGAGAACATGAAATCATTTGTGCGATCATGACCAAGGTTTCCTTTATTATGAAATAATAAATGCTGTAAGTAGTGAAAATGGTAAGTATAGGTATTTGGCTGGAAAGAGCTACTGCTATCGGTGACTCCTGTGTCCATAATTAAGCGAAGGACTGTCAGGTCTCCCATTCACTAACCATAAATTGTAGAATTTTATGCTGCATTGTGTTTTTTTTTATTTTTTATTTTTTTTTGTTAAATGTTTTTCTTTTTTTAACAGAATGACTGACTGACTTTACCTATTAGTCCAGTTAAGTAAGATTATACGATGGCAGTTGCCAGGTTTCATTAAAAATTAGTTGTCTCGCTTCTGCCTTCATAAAAAAAAATAATTTGCAGAATTATTGCAAAGCTTTTGTTCTGCAAATATAGATGTTTTAAAATGTACTTTCCCAAAAGTACACTCTAGAGCAACGGTCGCCAACCAGTAGTCTGTGGACCACTGATGGGCCACGAGAAAGTTTTGGTGATCCCTAGGGTTCTGCCACAAATCTGGCTCCTGTGAACTCAGAGGGAGGTGCTGGGAGTTGTGCAGAGAGTGGGAGGTGGAGGAGGGTTCAGTGGCAGTGCTAATCGGACTGTGGGAGGGAGCCTGGAGCTTTAGCACATGGCTGGATAGAGAGGTGAGATTCAATAAAGAGTCTGTGTGCGCCGCAGCATTGTGTGTGCAAAAGGCATGTAAAATTCATGTTCGTGGTCTTCGGGATTTGAAATTGTAAGTCTAGTGGTTTGTGAGGTCCGAAAGGTTGGCGACCACTGCTCTAGAGGAGCGCAGGCAGACTCCACTTTAAAGTGAGCCCATAGGGATAAAAATTTGGGAGCTGCTGAATTAAAGTTTTAGAGCGGTTGTTCTGATCATGGCTTGGCTATCTAGTAACCTGAGATAAACATGCAGGCAGGATCTCTACTGAGAGAGATATGAGGCTGTCATTCCAGACCCGGAACAGAAATGCTGCAAGCGATGTCAAATCTTCTCATGTACATGCATATAAACAAGGTCAGCGACCCAGAAACGATTAAGTACTGTAAATGGAATCGGTGCTTTTAAGAACCTGTTGACATTGGTATGATCAGCGACTTGATATGGCCGAATAATTTTCTTCTGCCTGCATGATATCTGAAACGTGGCTTTAACAGGTTTGGATAATACTTGCTATCTCCAGCTGAATGCATGTATGATCTAACCATATTAGGGCACACTGTCTTGTGAGTGATGCACAGCACTATTCAAATGACAAGCTGGCAAATTTGTTATGGAAGGTGAAGTGGAAGGTAGCACAGCAAAGAGGTACCACTGACAAGGGGCCACAGAAGGCATGAAATAGTCACCTGATAAGGATGAAAATGAATATCTCAGGTGGCTAACATATTGAGTAGGAAACATTTGTTGGATTAGAACCTGTCGGTCAGTATACCATTCCTCTATGACAACATGTTGAGCAATGGTCTAGGAAGCAAAGCTCTGACATTTCGGAGCGGAAAATTATGGTATAACTGAAAATATCCATTCTTAGAAGGCAGGTACCTCAGCTGTTACTATTTCAGGCCTACACACTGGGTCTGCAAATGTAGTCATTTTGCCTTTCTACAGCTTTTCATTCAAATTTAAAACTGGCTTATTCAGAATCAATGTTATATACCGGCTATATAGATTTTTTTAACCCTTGCCACTGCTGTATACAGGCTAAATACCTTTTCTGATGAATGCCACCATTATCTGACTCACAGGGACAGGGCTCATGTTCAGCATCAGTGTCACCAAGGTGCAACTTCCAGAAGCCATTTAGCTTAGTGATTTGGTTTTATTTTAAAGTGTAGAAAACTTGCCTGTTTGTTGGACAGCTGAATATGGAAGGGAACCTTAATGCAGTGGCAGTGAGTGCAGAAGGAAGGGGGCATTGGAGCAATTGTAAGAGCAGGGAGATGGGAAGGCTTTGGGTGCAGTGGTCAGAATAGTAGTTGGTTTGGGAGGTAATAAGGATAAAGAGAGAGCTGTGGTGGTCATGGGGACATAAAGGGGCAGTGAGGGGAAGATTTCAGTCATAGTGGTGAGAAGGAATATGCAAGCACAGTGGAGGTGAAGTGGTCTATAGTGCCCCTACAATCAGCTGTCAGCTATAACTTCAGATGCCGTCCTCCCAGCCAGCAGTAGAGGTTTGTTTTAACGGTGTGATCTGAAGGGGCCAGAATGTCATGTTTTTTTTGCAACACACTCATCTGCTCCAGGGATTACTGTGAATGTGCTAACTGCTGGGTGTGGCTGTTGTGGATGGTTTACATTTAAATGATGCATAGTACTAACACAGTCTTATAAGCCTCCTGCTGCTGCAAATTGGCACTCTTTTGGCCTATCCCAAAGACTTTACACTACCCCCAGAATGGACCTCGTATTTAGTGATAGTTTTGCTTATCTCGTCTAATCTGCAGTGACCATTGCATATACTGGCTCCCATCACAGGAAGTCTCCAATCGCTAAACTTTTTTTGTGGCCCCTACACCCCACATGATCTATTGAAAGTAAGTTATTAGGGACGGGAGACTTTTTTGACTTGGGAGCTGCTTGCTGTATGTGCAGGGTTATGCTAAAGGTTCAGAGATCAGTAGTAATATCTCACTAAATGCTAGGTCCAAGTCCTGCTATCCACCCATGTGCAGAAGAACCCTATAGAATTATTATTCTACTTCAAACAAACAGACCGCATGCAGTAGAAGATCCACTGGCCACAGGTAAACATTGCTACAGATGGTGAGCAAGGTTACAGAATTGTGTGATACAATGGAGGAGGGGTAAGGGTGAGTGATCAGCACAGTGGGGGGGGTTTAAGGGTGGGGGAAATGTTGAGAAAATGTTTTTATCCTTTTACGTTCATATCCTAATGTAATCATATATGTTTTTAGTATATTGCATGATCATGCAACCCAACACTTTGTAAGGCATCCAATACAAATGCACCACATGTGTGATGGGTTTCAGTGCAAGTCTGTTGGCACCCACCATGCTTGTGTATTAGGGTGCCTTTTTCTAAATGGCAATACATGGCATAGAGTGCCTTGTGTTACTGTTGCAGTAAAATGGAATTTATTCAAAGCATAGGTCTGAAGGAGGCCTAAAGGCTAACTGTACTTTTAATTAAGCCTTATTGTACCGTGGAGACAGATCTTCATTATCTAGATTTAGACACTGTCCTAACAAATGGTTTAATAGTTTTGAGGCTAGAATTATTGCATTGTATGTTTAATGAAGACAAACTCACTCTGACATTGATGGGAGAAAAAAAAACCCTGCAGTCAGCCATGACACCTTCTCCTAAATAAGGTAAGAAACCTTTTTAAAAAAAAAGCATGATGTTTGACTGGGAACACATAACTGAGTTTTCTCAAATTTGACTGTGAAAGTGGAAATGTTATAAGCATATGTGTGTTTTTTATTTTTTTCCTTTCTGCTGTTTTACTATTGCACACCCAGGTACAATTATGTGTATACATTTTATTCTGCAATGCTGCACTAAAAAAGCCTTCATTCCAATATGGTGGTAAGTCGGAGTGGCTGTTCCTTTGAAAGTGCAAAACAGGGGCACATCCTTATAAGTTGGAGAAACATTTGATATAAGATCTATGCAATGAGCAATTTGCATAAAGTAATATTTTAGGCACAAATCCTGTATTTATTACAAATTTTACCTATCATCATGCTTCGTAGTTTTGTTTGATGTTTTGAGCCCTTTAGGCATGTCCTCCTTCTCCTCCTCCTCCTCCTCCTCCTCCTCCTCCTCCTCCTCCTCCTCCTCCTCCTCCTCCTCCTCCTCCTCCTCCTCCTCCTCCTCCTCTTCCTCCTCTTCCTCTTCCTTTTTTTTCTTCTTCTTCCACATTTTACCTCATCTGTTAAAAATGATCTGTATGATAGTTGGAGACAACAGTGTCCCTTGTTAGAATGATTGAGGATAACCTTAGTAGATATCCTTGGCTAACAGGGTCTGTTGGGCTGGCTGGATTCTTCAGACTGTTGCTGCTCTGAATACAGTAGCTTGAAGCTAAAATAAAATATTCGATGCTTTTAGGTAATAGTGGTTACGTTTGGATACTGGTAGGCTGCATAGATGTAGTATGATGCAGGTTTTCAAAAATGCCAAACCTTAGGCATTTTCTAATATTCAAGTAAATACTTTCTGTGCACATGCATAGAATTTTGTGATTTTAAAGGCTTGGTTTGCTTGTAAAAGGCATTTTAACACCTTTTAATTGTGAATGCCTGTTGAATTTATCAGGGATGTTACTGGGGGTAAAGTATTTCTATCCCACATAAAACAGCTTAAGTCTACTACTACTCAAAAGGTGAGTCCATGCTTTCTTCACAAGCCTTGGACCCTTAATCCTCCATGCCTACCCAGAATCTTTCTTCACAATGAAGGGGTGCCCCCACTCTCTGGAGTTGAGGGATGTTTGATAGTCCTCCCACCCATCTGGATCAGATATGTTTCTGACCTCTGGGTCCAATCTTTTTTTTTTTTTTTTTTCCCAGGCCTGCAAACTAGAATTTCTATCCTACCCCTCCTCGATTCCTACCCTCCAATCTGCTTGCTTCACCTCAGACAGGCAGAGTTATGAGCTGTCTTGAATCTGCTTCAGGTACAAGGATTTTAGTCAAACCTTTATTTTACTGTCTCAAAATCGAACAGAGGCGTTCACCCAATTTTAAACTTAAAACCACCGAAATAGGTGTTTGTCCCCACATTTTGTATGGACACTGCAAGCTCTGTAATTTTCTTCTTGATCAGGGGAATTTCTGGCATCAGTGAACATCCCAGAAAGCTATGTTCACGTTCCCATCTTTCTCACACTCTATTGATTTCTGTGCTTTGCTTTGGGAGACCAACACTTTCAATTTGCCCCCCTTCTTCTTTTTTTGGCTCTGTTTTACACCAAGAGTTCTCAGAAGGTTGGTTGCTTTGCTCCCACGCTGTACTAAGATCTCAGGGCATCCATCACATGGGATCTCTAGTGGACCTGCTGCTGAAGGACTCCTCAGCCTTTTGTCTTGTATTCCAACAAAGGACAATTGAGTTCCTTCAAACGTTCAGTTCAGATGACTGATCAACTTCAAGACGTTTGCCCTCTAGCCTTGCCATTGACTAGAACAGTGTGTGTTAACCTTTTTTTTAGTCCAGCTACCCTTTAGAATTGTGCACAATCTTGGGGCAAATTAATCTGAGGACTCGTTCACACCAGGAGGTGTGTCTGAGCTTGCTTGCTTGTTTGTGAGTTCTCACACATTTCATTTTTAATGGGCTGCTCTATGCTTATGAAAAAATAAAAGGTGCCAGCATAATTTTTAAAACTGCGCCACTCCAAAACATATGGTACTAATAGGGTTGATTTACTATAGTGAGTAACAGCATGTAACAGCAGTCCTGAGATATCCATACTTTCTTTGGTCCTAGCTGGACCAATGTAACAATGCAATAAAAAGGATATATGAAGTGGAACTTTAAATTGCATTCATATTACCGCTTACATTTTTTTTCAGCACATCCGCTTATTTCCAGCTGTTGGGTAGAAGACAGTCTCTGCAGGGCCATATGCTCACCCCCTGATCGATGTGATCAATGGTCTACAGCAGGCTGGCTCTGCTTACAGCTGGAAGTAGGAAGCTGCTGCAGGACAGTGAAGCCTCAGAGGTTTTGTGGAAACCTGCTCACAGGCAGCTGCTGAAACATTCAACCCGTGTTTATACTTTGGTGCGGGGGAAAGAGGCGGACTCCTGGAATGTGTACTACTGGCTGGAGAGTTGTTACGTTGGCGCAGCATAGTCCGCTTAAGTGGCTAGCACTGTGTGCAAAGGCTTTTCGCCACTTGGTTCTCTATGTTCCGTGTCTGCGTGTTTCCAGTCGAAGTGCCTTTCGGGGTCATGTCCTGTAAACACACAGCACAGAGGAGCTGAAGGGAGTAGAACACACCCAACACCTCCTCCTGAATCTCTCTTCCCCTGTCACTAATCCTATTTTCAAACCAGGAAGCCATGCAGGCCCCCACTTGTTCTTGGCAACCAATGACATTGGTTGTTAGGATGTGGGTGAGTGGCCCGCACAGCATACAGTCGTCCTACCCTCTCAAACCAGTTTAAAAACCACCAGACTGACACTGCTGTTAAAGAAAAAAACTGAGCCAGCAGTAAAAAATGCTTAATGTCAGCAGGTTTTTTTTTTTTTTGCTGTGGCACCCCAGGTGTTAAATGCTGGCCTAGAGTATCTGACACAGATTTTACTTTCCCAGGAAAAGATTGCTTTTCTGAGGTTTATCGGTCAGACTCTCAGGTCAACCAGGCATCCCTTGACTTTCTTCTGCATAAGGGATCTTGGCACTATGGTGACCTCCTTCCAGACAATTCTTTGAACAGTTCACACTAGACCTTTGCAGCTCTACATTCTCATGATGCGGCACAAACCGGTCCCTTCTCTGGATCGCCCACTACTTCTTTTCAGACACACAAATCTCCCTGATTTCCAACTCTGGCCTAGAATCGGAGAAATGGCTGGGAAGGTGGTAATGAAAGATTACAGCCTGCCGGGGTAGGACAAGATTTACAATTGCCCAACTGTCCAGGGCACCTGATCCCCACAGAGTTTGGTGCTCCCCATCAATATTCTGCAAATAGAGAGCCATAAGACTGACTCTCCTACACTGGGGCCTCCCCCCTTACAAGTCAATCAGTTAGGATTCAATCGTATCAAGCCACAGATGCGCCTTTGATAAACCACCAAATGAGAACCAGAATATCAGGCAGCTCTGAAGAAGGCAAGCCTAATTCTCTCTCAAGGGGGGGGGGAGCGAAAACTGTGTTCCAACACTCTTGCCTATCCACATATCAGGGATTGGAAGGTGTACTCGGGAGTGGTCCCTTAACCCCATCTTCCTGATGTTATAAATTTGGTACGCCAGGTGTGAACACCATGACCTCCAGATTTAGCAAGAAACTGGACAAGTTTATGAATAGACCCAGGGGACCTTTGGCTTTCACAGTGGATGTCCTTGTGATTCCTTGGATCCTGTTCAGTCCGGTGTATACATTCTCTCCAGTGAAGCTTCCATTTGAAAAAATGAAGAAAAAAAAAAAACACCAGCTGCCACTGCAGGGTGCCTTCAGATTTCTTCAGGGGTGCCTTGGCAAAATGCCTAAAATTTGCCAAACATTTGTATACAAGCCAGTGGATGGATCAAGTCTGCCTTCTTAGTTACACAAAGCCAAAGGTTTTCATTGTGCACCATTACAATCTCCCAGCCACCGGTGTCCTAACAACCAATGATGTCATCAGTTAAGGGGGAAGTCGTGGCACCTGAATAACATTCTTGTTTTCCCCCTCTGTCAGCACTGGGATCACATTAGCTGAGAAACATTGGACACTAGTCAGTACCAGAGGGCAAAAGTGTATTTGCTTTGGAAGAATGAATAAAATACATCTCTAACATTGGGTGCCCTACATGTGTGAATGTTGCTGCCTTATGTAAAACTATTTGTTTTTAACATTTTGGAATGGGGTTCCTCTAGACTGCATGATTTTAAAGGGTGCCCAGACAGAAAAAAGGTTGAGAAACGCTGCATTGTACTATCCTCCTCCTTCACCTTCTTACAAAGATTATAATGGTCCTGCGACCCTGACTCTATTTCCATCCCAAGGTAATCTTTTCCTTCCACCTCATGGAATAGAGATGAGCGAACTGTTCAGGCCAAGCATTGGTTCAAACGTTCACCCGACGAGCTCACCAATGAGCGCACTGTGAATAGCGGCCAATTGAGGAGCGGGTCGAGAAGCGGGCCGCAGTGTCCTTAACGGATAAGTCATCGGCTGTAAAAAAAAACGCTGTGGGGTTCCCCCCAGTTCATAATCCCAGTAAGCAGCCTGTCAGCCCAGGACATGGGAGGGGGGGGTGATGAGCGAGCACCCTCCCCCCCCCCCCCCACCCAAACCATAGCAGGCCACATGCCCTGAACATGGGGTGGGGGAGCTCTGTCAAATAACCTATTCATTCACCAAAAATGTGTCAAAGTAATAAACGCACACAGTTTTTGACAATTCCTTTGTTAAAAATAAAAAATGCCGCCCCGTTGTGGATGGAGTCTTTTCTTTCTTTCTTTCTGGGGGCCCCCTTGTTAAAGGGAGCTTCCAGATTACAATCTGGATCTACAGACCCACACAACCACCGCCCAGGGTTGTGGGGAAGAGGCCCTTGTCCCCATGTTGAATTTTGGGGGGGACCCCATGCTTTTTTTTTTGTATAAAGTGAAGTCTCCCTTTTAAAACTAGGAGCCTAACAAACACTGCTGATAAAAATTCCCCTCCCCCTCTCCTCTCTTCCTGGAGAGGTGCGGTAACAGCTGACACTTATGTGTAATCAAGTTCTCACCTGAAGCTTAACACAGACGCTCTCAGTTCATATGCTGAAGACAGAAGTCTGTCACACTAAGACACATAGGAGCGCTGGGCATGTAAAGGTGTGTAAACAGGCATTTCCAGCACAGAAAATATGGTACTTGGCATCAAAGGCTGATCCTTATGGTGACATTGTTTTCTTTTGCTAAAACTATTGTTCAGAAAATACCATAATTTGTTAAAGTGCCTCTGCTGTTGTGCTTAGCACATTTGATTTCCAGTGTACCACAAAGGTACCAAGGATTCCACCCCCAGGCGCTGGGAACTCCAGTCATGCTTCCACACTGTCATCCTCTCCGGAGATACCTGACATGGCAAGCCAGGGTGAGTCATTGGAAGCAATTGGTGGTGCAACTGCTTCTCACACTTCAGCCCCTGTGTATGTGACTGAAGATGCATTCTCCTCTGCCCTGCTGGGCTTAGAAGCAAGATTAGCGGCTTTAATCGCATTCTCCATCCAAGAGGATAGGAAGCATGCTAGATCCCCCTCCCCCACCTTAAACCCCTTTTTCCAAGGGAACAGTGGGCACAGAATGAGGTGTTATCCTCAGGTGATCACGGGGAAAAACAAGCCAAATTTTCCTCTGCGGAGGAAACAGTTGACAGATTGATGGTACAAACTCTTACGGAGATGGTTCATTCCACTTTTTATATTATTCCTAACAGAGTAAGCTGAAAATCCAGGTCCCTTATTTGTTTTTTTTAAAAAAAAAAAAAAAAAAAAAAAAACCCTTTTTACAGCGCTTATTTATGCTGAATGGGATCATCTGGATAAGCATTTTTTTTCCCTCCAAAGAATTTCTCAGTTCTCTATCATGGAGGAAAAATTCACAAAGGTTGGAAAGTACCAGCAGTAGACGCTGCGATTTCCAGCATCAATAAAAATGCATAATTGTTTAAGCATCCAACAGATAAGGAGTTTGAATTTTTTTGTTAAAATCCTCCTACCAATGGCGCTATGTTTCGCCATAGATGCCATAAAAGACCCTATCCACCAGGCGTCTCGCCTTGCGCTTGTGCTAAAACACATGCTTAGCACCCTGTGGTTAAAAGGGTTGGTCAGCCGAAGCAAAAAAAGGGGTGTCTGACTAGTTTCCCTTTTCATTGGGGAAGGTTTGGTAAAATACATCCAAATGATTTCTAGCAGTAAAGCTCTTTTGTCCAGTAGAAGGTATAAATGTCCTTTTATTTAAAGTGAAGCCACAACAGCTCACAGGTTAAGTACTCTGATGGCCAGTGCAGCCATGGCAGACTTCCTGACAGACATGGGTTCAGATCCACATGTCGGCGTTCACTAGTGAAGGAGCCACTCCTCACAGGTTAACTACTCTGATGGCCAGCGTAGCCATGGGAGGCTTCCTGAAAGACGTGGAACCTCGTCCTCACGTTGGCTCCTTGTAATCTTGGACAAGTCACTTAAACAGATTCCTTCCCCTGCGCAGGGGCCGCTGCCTCTAGGCAGCGGTGACTGCCTCCACCGTCAGACCCTAGGGCATGATTTCCAAGAAATACTGTTCAGATCTGTGCGACTTCAGGGTAGTCCCTGCACTACTTTGGTACCACTCTGATGCGACTTGAGGTCCAAAAACCTCTAGAATACACAGGCATTGTTTCCTGTCGCATCAAAATCGCGCCCCGATGTATTCTCGGCGGCAAAGGATCACAGTAAAATCACGCAACTTTGGGGTTGCAATAGTGGATGCTGAGCCTAAGAGGAGAAAATATTCAGCCCCTGTATACATGATTGAAGATGCGTTTTTCCTCCGCCCTGCAGGGCCTAGAAGGAAAATTAGCGACTTTAATCGCATCCGCTATCCAAGGATGAGAAGCGTGTTGGATCCCCCTCCCCCACCTGAGATCCCTTATCAAGGGAACAGTGGGTAGAGGATGAAGGATTACCCTCAGGTAATCGGGAAGAAAGGCAAACAGAGGAGACAACTAGAGTTGAACTTTTTTTCAGCCTCGCAATCTGAGAAATTGCTGGTACAAACCTCTTACAGAGATGATTTGTGCCTCTTTCAAGCTGCCTCCAGTAGAGTCAGCTGATAGTTGTTTTTTCTTAGGTTCCTTGGAACCTTCACTGCCTTTTTCATGCGTTTCCTGTACATGTACTGAGCCACGCAGAAATTCAACAGATCCATTCTAGATCTAAAAGAATCTAAATCAGTTCCTGAAGATCCGCTCCTTTCTATGGAGTCAATCAGTCAGTATAAGTCAGTAGTTTCTATCCTGCAAGGAGGAAAACTTCTGGCGCCTATTGGCATCAGGGATGCATATCTGCATGTCCATATATTTCCCGCTCACCAAAGGTTTCTGCGGTTCGAAGTAGAACAGCAGCATTTCAGTTTATAGCCTTGCTCTTCGGGCTAGCTACAGCACCTCGAGTGTTCACAAAGGTGCTCGCCCCACCTGTAGCCAGGTCAAGGGCACAGGGCTTAAACAGTCTTGGCATACCTAGACGATCTATTGCTAATAGACCAATCGCTGTTTGGAGTAAGGTGTACGCATTACAATCAGTTACCTGGAAAGGTCTGGGTTGCATTCTCAACCTAGTAAAGTCTCTATTAAAATCGCTAAAAAAGGGCTGCAGTATTTGGGTCTGATCATAGATACAGCCCAGAAAAAACAAAACAAAAACACCACTCTATAAAAGAGTTGGTGCGGATGGTCAAGTCAAAAGGAGGTCCCTCCATTCACCTTTGCATGAGGTTGTTAGAAAGGATGGTGGCTTCATTCGAAGCAGTTCCCTTTGCCCAGTTCCATTCGAGACTGTTGCGAAACAGTATTCTATTTGCTTGGAACAAAACGATCCAAACTTTGGACTTGCCAATGCGGCTGTCCCCAAGGGTGTCCCAAAGCCTCAATTGGTGGTTACTAAAGAATGTCCTAAAGGGTAAATACTTCAAACCACTTTTCTGGAAAGTGGTAATGACAGAGAAGACAACTGTCCAAGGACAGTGTTCAAGAACCGAAAGAGCCTTGCCCATCAACATCCTAGAGATTCGGGCAGTGTGTCTGGCTCTAAAAGCCTGGACTTCCAGGTTAAGGGATTGTCCTGACAAGATCCAATCCTTCAATGCCACGGCTGTGGCCTATATCAATCACCAAAAGGGGCACCAAGAATCTCTCAGTGCAGAGAGAAGTGAACCATATTCTAACTTGGGCAGAAAGAAATACTCCGTGCCCATCGGCAGTCTTCATTCAGGGAATAGAGAATTGGCACGCGCACTACATGTGCCGCCAGCAGATTATTCCCAGGGGAATGGTCTATTCACCCCGACATGTTTCGGGCTGTTAAGGATGGGGGACTCCGGATGTAGATCTTCTAGCATCCAGTGGAACATAGTTAGTCAACTTTGTGTCCACAACAAAGGATCCATTCGCATGCAGAACAGATGCGTTGATACTGTGGGATCAGCTTTTACTGATCTTTGCATTTCCACCTATTCATTTGCTGCCTTGACTTGTTTGC
Organism: Lithobates clamitans; assembly: GCA_037952925.1. Lineage (NCBI taxonomy): Eukaryota > Metazoa > Chordata > Amphibia > Anura > Ranidae > Lithobates > Lithobates clamitans. The sequence goes on along the minus strand of JBBGZY010001331.1, from coordinate 178,543 downwards.
AGGATCAAGCTGGAAAGAAAACTGGTAATTCTGGCAGCACCAGCATGGCCCAGAAGGTCATGGTATGCAGAGGTCGTAAAGATGGCAGTGGAGGATCTGTGGTCCCTTCCACTAAGGCCAGACCTGCTCTCACAGGGGCCGATATTCCATCCTACTTTACAAATGCTAAATTTAACGTCCTGGCTATTGAGACCCACATTCTGAAAAGACGTGGGCTTTCCAGGGCAGTTATTTCTACTTTAATGCTAGGAAGCCAGCTTCTAGAGCTATTCATTAGAGTCTGGAAAGCTTATGTTTCCTGGTGTGAATCCAAGGGTTAGCACCCTCGGAGATATATTAGAGGCAGAATTCTTGCCTTTCTACAAGTAGGCGTAGAGATGAAGTTGGCCCTGAGTACTATTAAGGGCCAAGTCTCAGCCTTATCAATTTTATTTCAAAGATCTCTTGCTACGCATTCTTTAGTCCGGGGTTCCATGCGAGGAGTGATGCGGATTAATCCGCCAGTTAAATCACCCTTAAGCCCATGGGACTTAAATTTAGTTTTGTCAGTGTTACAAAAACCGCCATTCGAACCATTACAGCATGTTCCCTTAGTCCTTCTGACTAGGAAGCTGATATTTTTGGTTGCTATATCCTCAGCAAGGAGGGTTTCAGAATTGACTGCTCTTTCCTGTAAAGAGCCATATTTGGTTATTCATGAGGACAGAGTGGTGTTGGGCCCTCGTCCAGGTTTTTACCAAAAGTGGTCTCAGGTTTCCACCTGAACAAGATATTGTCCTGCCGTTTTTTCCAAAACCATGTTGGTTATTCATGAGGACAGAGTGGTGTTACGCCCTTGTCCAGGCTTTTTGCCAAAAGTGGTTTCAGGCTTTCATCTGAATGAAGATATTGTCCTACCATCGTTTTTTCCAAAACCATGTTCCAAAGAAGAAAAGTCACTACATTGTCTTCAGGTGGTGAGAGCAGTGAAGATCTATTTAAAGAAAACTGCTCAGATTCGTAAGACTGATGGCTAAGTGGATTCGGCACGTTGTAATTCGAACTTATGATTTGAAGGTAAAGTTTTTCCCTTTTCAAGTTAAGGCGCACTCCACCAGAGCGGTTGGTGTTTCTTGGGCAGTGCGTCACCAGGCCTCCATGTCTCAGATCTGCAAGGCCGCGACTTGGTCTTCAGTGCATACATTTACAAAATGTTATCAAGTAGATGTAAAATGGAATGAGGATATCGCCTTCGGGCGCAGTGTTCTGCAAGCAGCAGTATAATTCCTCAAGGTCTGGGGGTGCCCTATGGGTTGTGTCTCCCTCCCCTCAAGTAGCATTGCTATGGGACATCCCACCAAGTAATTACTTGAGGCTTTGTGTCCTATGATGTACGATAAAGAAAATAGGATTTTTAAAACGGCTTACCTGTAAAATCCTTTTCTTGGAGTACATCATAGGACACAGAGCTCCCGCCCCTCTGTTTTATGGGGTGAGAGTATATTGCTTGGCTACAAAAACTGAGGGCTCCTGGAAGGAGGAGGGGTTATAGAGGGGAGTCAACTTCCTGTATTGGTTATACCAGCGTCAACACCTGAAAGTAGGCCCATAACCCACCAAGTAATTACTTGAGGCTCTGTGTCCGATGATGTACTCCAAGAAAAGGATTTTACAGGTAAGCTGTTTTTAAAATTCTATTTTGTTCCCCAAGCCACTTGGTTATCACTTTTGCCTTTTGGAAAGGTGCTCCATCATGCTGGAAAAGGCATTGTTTATTACCAAACTGTTCTTGGATGGTTGGGAGAAGTTGCTCTCTGAGGATCTTTTTGTACCATTCCTTATTCATGGCTGTGTTGGGCAAAATTGTCTCACAAATTGTTTCACTTTAAGCATGATTAAAATCACTGCGCCTTTAAAAAATTATTGCATCGATGCATATCCCCAGAGCAGTACCCGGCCCACATACCCTTTTTATGGCAAATAAGCCTTCAAAATGGGGACTTTTGAGTTTTCAAGTTCAGGCCTTATCGACGTTAATGGGGTTTGCGGCCAAACTTTTTCCATGTTCGGGAGTTTTGGTGCGAACCGATTCAGGGGGTGTTCGACCCATCACTATCAATGAAGATAGTGTGCTGCCTTCCCTATATCCTGCCCTGAAGCATGCCAAGGAGATTACACTCCATTGTCTGGATGTGGTCAGAGCAGTTGTGGTCTGCCTAGCTACCACATCTTCATTAAAAAATTAATTTAAAAAAAAGTCTCCTCCTGAGGGTTCCAAGAAGGGACATCCTGCTTCCTCTTTCACCATTGCTCAGTGGCTCAGGCAGCTCATTTCCAGGGCTTATGCTGTCAAGTAATGGGAACATTCCACCAATTCTTTTGATGAATTTTGGGCCTTTCAACATCAAGCATCTGTTTAGCATGCATACCAAGCCACCACCTGATCTTCTGTTTATACCTTCTTAGTTTTACCGTCTAGACCAGTGTTTCTCAACTCCAGTCCTCAAGGCGCACCAACAGGTCATGTTTTCAGGATTTCCCTCAGATGAAACAGCTGTGGTAATTACTAAGGCAGTGAAAACTGATCAAATCACCTGTGCAAAATAGTGGAAATCCTGAAAACATGACCTGTTGGTGCGCCTTGAGGACTGGAGTTGAGAAACACTGGTCTAGACTTCCATGCCTGATGTATGCTTAAGCCACAATGTGCTTCAAGCTGTCATCTGAGTGTGTACACCCTTGTTCTCTTGTGGCCCTGTTTGCCTCACTTTCCTATATTACACACCTCAGCTTATTGCTTAGGGACATCCTATAGTTTGACTACAGATCCTTTGTCCTGTACTGTATGATTTAGGATAATGAGAACTTTTTTGTTTTACCTGTAAATTTGTTTATCTTGGACACATCCCTGCAATCTGTTCTGTTTTTTCCTTATTCAGTTCTACAAAACTAGAGTCTCACGGAGTGTGTGAGGTCATATGAGGGCGCACTGGGTAGCGACGTTGAAAGCAGGATTTGTTGTGAAATGGGATTTCTGAATGGAAGGGGTGGAGATAGCGATCATCTGTCCATCCTCAATTCTTAGAATCTCTTAAAATCTGTAGTATGGCTTCTATACATGGGTGAAAAGGGGGGGGGGGGGGCAAAGTTGGAATCTCCTGATAGCCTGTGACAATTCATTATTTGTTTTAGCCCCTGCTGCACTGGGAAATTGCAGAAGTGGGGACATGGACGGAGAAAGTTTTCCAATGATAGAGGAATCCATACAAGGGACACATCCTACTGACTGTATGTCATATATGCAGATTTTTCATTTGTATTTTATTTATTTTTTTAAATCTAGCTACACTTAGGCTTGAACTCGTGGTCTATGCTTACCAATCCTGTGCCCTGTACTGAAAGATATGAAATTTACAGGTAAGTCAAAATTCCTATATTTTATTTATTCTTTCATTGATGGAAAAGGTGTATGAATCTTGATATTTACTACTGCAACCTCGTTTTATTATAGCTTCAAGCAAATGTTTTCTGTAGGTGTCAGTCAAGCCTCTATAGCAGTGATGGCAAACCTTGGCACCCCAGATGTTTTGGAACTACATTTCTCATGATGCTCATGCACTCTGCAGTGTAGCTGAGCATCATGGGAAATGTAATTCCAAAACATCTGGGGTGCCAAGGTTCGCCATCACTGCTCTATAGTCATTATAAGCAGAGACTAAGTGAACTGGTTGACAAATCCTGGCAGTTCAGCTGATTTTTAATTCCAGCGTAGGTCCTGATGCACATCTAAACTGATTGGATGACTTGGTTTGGAATACCTGACACCATTTACCTTATTTTTAAAATTACACTATCCTAGAGGTTCATTATACTTATCCATCGATGACTCTGACCATGTACAATACTTGGTTACAATTGTGTATGTAGTGTTGTTTTTTTGGTATTTATACCATACAAAATCTGATCGTGCTTTATAAAACTTTTTTGCAGAAATCCAGAGAATCTCAATGGAAGTGGACTCTTGGAGGGTTGTTTTGACCCACAGCAAGTACATTCTGATTGACAGGGTTAATTTACGGTCTTGAGCCAAAAGTTGGGGTGGGAGGACAGTACAGTTGCCTGAACATTATTTGCAGGTTTTGGCCCATGGGGAGGCCACAGCTGCTTATTCAATATATTGTTTCCTGCCTGTACAGGGGATGGAATACAGGTGGACTACTGTTCCAAAATGCCACTGCTGGATGCCCTTCTATATCTAGTGCCTGTCTGTCTGCTTTGGCGTTCAAACATTTTAATTTTTTTTTTTTACAAATGTGCATTTGTAAAGGTGTTTAGAAAATGTTTATTGCCAAAGTGGCAGAGAAAAGCTCAAACGCCTGTAATAGCAGTTTTTTTTTTTTTTTTTTGAGCTGCAGTGCGCATGAGCCGTTAGTTTGTGCTACTCCCCACACAACAGAAGTGTCTTCCACAGTTGGACTACCCAGTTAATTTAGAACAGTGGTAGGCAACCTTTCAGAGGTTGAGATCTACCTTGAAAACATGGAGCAAATCAAAATTTCTTTAAAAGAAACAAAAAAACTATCAAGCCCCCAATAAAAAAAAAAACAGCATAGTGTCCTGTGCCCCCACTCCCACTAGTGTGCTCCATTCCTCTTTACATCATTCCCCTCCCACTGTAGTGTCTCTGCCCCCTCCCACTGTAGTGTCCTCTGCCCCCTCCCGCTGTGGTGTCCTCTGCCCCCTCCCCGCTGTGGTGTCCTCTGCCCCCTCCCCGCTGTGGTGTCCTCTGCCCCCTCCCCCGTGTCCTCTGTCTGCCCCCTCCCCCGTGTCCTCTGTCCCCCCCCCCCACCCGCTGTAGGGTCCTCTGTCCCCTTCACACCCCCCACCCGCTGTAGGGTCCTCTGTCCCCTTCACACCCCCCACCCGCTGTAGGGTCCTCTGTCCCCTTCACACCCCTCACCCGCTGTAGGGTCCTCTGTCCCCTTCACACCCCCCACCCGCTGTAGGGTCCTCTGTCCCCTTCACACCCCCCACCCGCTGTAGGGTCCTCTGTCCCCTTCACACCCCACCCGCTGTAGGGTCCTCTGTCCCCTTCACACCCCCCACCCGCTGTAGGGTCCTCTGTCCCCTTCACACCCCCCACCAAAATGTAGGGTCCTCTGTCCCCTTAACACCCCCCCCAAAATGTAGGGTCCTCTGTCCCCTTCACACCCCCCCAAAATGTAGGGTCCTCTGTCCCCTTCACACCCCCCCCCCCAAAATGTAGGGTCCCTCTGTCCCCTTCACCCCCCCCCCCCAAATGTAGGGTCCTCTGTCCCCTTCACACCCCCCCCCCCCCCAAATGTAGGGTCCTCTGTACAGTATACGTTTATGGGGAACTGTATCGAATGCTTTGCAAAATCCAGATACACCACGTCTACGGGCTTCCTTTATCTAGATGGCAGCTCCCTCCTCATCGAAGGTTAATAGATTGGTTTGGCAAGAACGATTCTTCATGATTCATGCTGATTAATGCTAATGATACAGTTTAATTACTAAAATCTTGTATATAGTCCCTCATTGTCCCCTCCAAGAGCTTGCGTACAATTGTTAGGCTAAATGGTCTGTAATTCCCAGGGATGTATCTTGGCCCTTTTCAATTATTGGTGCTACATTGCCTTTTCTCCAATCTGCTGGTACTATTCCAGTCAGTAGACTATTTGTAAAAATTAGGAACAATGGTCTGGCAATTAGTTGACTAGAGTTCCTTAACCACTTCCATACTGGGCCTATTCTGGCACTCCTCTCCTACATGTAAAAATCAGGATTTTTTTTTTTTGCTAGAAAATTACTCCGAACCCCCAAACATTACATTTTTTTTTTTTTTTTTTTTAGCAGACACCCTAGGGAATAAAATGGCGGTCGTTGCAACTTTTTATGTCGCACGGTATTTGCGCAACAATTTTTCAAACGCTTTTTCCCTAAACGTTTTTCAGGACAGCACTTGAGAGAGTGACTCCCTCCCCCTTACAAACAAGAAACCACCTCTTATACCAAACTTTAAAAGGAGGCTCCTTTCCACACATTGTCAGTTTTTGTTTTTCCTCCGGAGGGAACACTTCGTGGGGAAGTCGGGGCTCTCAGGTGCTGTTCTGGGAGCTCAGGTTTCCCTGTGTTTTCACCAAATGCTTTTTACCTCATGAGAGCTGTTCTCCCCATTCCACAGCTGAGTTAGGTGCTGCTGGCTAGGCTCCCTCTTCATCTGGGCGCTCTCCTCTCTCTCTCTCTCTCTCTCTCTCTCTCTCTCTCTCTCTCTCTCTCTCTCTCTCTCTCTCTCTCTCTCTCTCTCTCTCTCTCCTCTCTCTCTCTCTCTCTCTCTCTCTCTCTCTCTCTCTCTCTCTCTCTCTCTCTCTCTCTCTCTCTCTCTCTCTCTCTCTCTCTCTCTCTCCCTCCCTCTCTCTCCCTCTCTCTCCCTCTCTCCCTCTCTCTCCCTCCTCCCCCCCCCCCCCCCGGTGGCAGGGGCCGGTCTGGGCACATGAGGCAGTTTAGTTCTTGCTGTGCACCTGTGGTGAGCATCCTTGGAAAAATGGACAGGTTGTCTCACTGGGATGGTTTCTTCTTTTTGTCTGATGGCAGGCCAAGAGCTCTGATCCAGTGGCAAAAAGGAAATGCCCTTCATGTAAATTCAAACTACCTGAAGGAAGTAGACGTTATGTCAAGCTTGTATTGATTTGCTAGTTAAAGAAGAAGCTTCTTCCGCTTGCAGCAACTTGATTGCATCTGTTAAAAAAACTTGAAAAAAACAATCATTTCGCTCTTCGCTAGCAAACCCATCCCTGATTCAGCCTACCACCTCCGTCCTCTAAAGGCTCACTTATAGTCCTGACGGTGGAGACTGAGGCATCTCCTACCCCAGAGGGACATTCCCCCTCTCAATCTGAGGATTCTGATGAGGGGGAGGAAGAAAATTTACCTTCAAAATTTAAATTGTCTTTAGAACAGGTAGATGGCCTGTTAAAAGCAATCTATACCACACTGGGTCTGGAAGAGGAAAGAAAGGAGTTATCTCTGCATGATAAAATGTATGCAGGGCTCAGCGAGCACAAAAATTGCAATTTCCCAGTTATTTCTGAGACTATTAAGAGAGTGGACAGAGCCAGAGAGAAAACTTTAAAAAGGCGTTTTCCTTTTTGATGAAGATTCAGCGGCGGTTTGGAACAAAAGCCCCAAACTAGATGCCGCGTTTTCCCAAGTCTCGAGGTCAACAGATTTGGCATTCGAGGACATGGGGGTGTTAAGAGATCCCATGGATAAAAGGATGGACCAGCTACTAAAAAGGGAATGGCAATCCATCATGGGAAATCATAAACCTGCTATGGCAACTACGGTGGTATCCAGGAATATGGAGTTCTGGTTAAATCAACTTAAGGCCCATATCTCAGCAGACTCGCCACAACAAGAAATTTTGGATTCATTCTCGACTCTGTCTGCCGCTGTTGCATTTTTTTCTGATGCATCCGCAGAATCAATTAAAATGACAGCTAGATCTGCTGCCTTAGCTAACTCGGCCAGAAGGGCTCTGTGGTTGAAAACTTGGCCGAGGGACGCGCCATCCAAAAACAAGCTGTGTGGGATACTATTCCTGGGAGACTTGCTTTTTGGTCCTGATTTAGATGCGGTTCTGGATAGAACAGCTAATAAAGTCTTTCCCTATCAAAAAGAAAAAACAGCCAGTTAAACGTGTTTTTTTTAGTTCCCAAAGGGCTCAAGAACAAACCAAGCCCCAGGAGAAAAGAAAAAATTGGGCATCGCAGAAGGGAAAGGGAAAAGGAAATGTCCTTTTCCATCCTCCTGCAGCCTCCGGTAAAACGCAATGACTTGTGCGTACCAGTGGGGGGAAGGCTTCAAAGTTTCCTCCCCCTTTGGGCCAGCATGACAGAAAGTCAATATATTTTAGACATGCTGTCCCAAGGTTACAGGATAGTTTTCGGATCGCCCGCCAGAAAGATTCTTTGTAACAAACTTACCAAGGGATCTAAGGCCCTGGCCATGAAAAATCTTTTAAAGGATCTGAGGCACCAGAGGGTAGTGATACCAGTATCCCCAGAAGAACAGGGTCAGGGCTTCTATTCACACATATTTCTGATAAGAAAACCATCCGGAAACTTCCGTCTTATCCTCAACCTAAAACCCCTGAACAAGTCAATCCTATACAAAAAGTTTTGTATGGACTCAATTTTCACAGTCGGGAACATTCTGACAAAAGATTGTTTTATGGCATCAATCGATCTGAGGGCTGCTTATCTTCATGTTCCTGTAGCACCTCAGTCCCAGAGATACCTGAGGTTTGCGGTGAATATGGGCAAAGAGATTATTCATCTTCAGTTCAGGGCTCTTCCCTTCGGCCTGTCGTCAGCTCCTCGCATTTTTACGAAAATAATGGCGGAAGCTCTCGCCCCTCTTCGACTCCGAGGGATTGCGGTAATTCCATATCCGGACGATCTCCTTTTTTACCCCATCCAGGGAAAAGTTGCAGGAGGATCTGAACAGAGCCCGCAGTCATTTGGAGTCACTAGGGTGGATAGTGAATGTTCAAAAATCGAATTTCATTCCAGCTCAGCAAGTATTGTTTCTGGGTTACTTGATAAATTCGGTGGAGCAAAAGATTTTTCTCCCAGAGGAGAAGATCAAGGTTCAGAGGGTAATAACGGCACTACAAACAAATCAACTGATTTCAGTCCGAAAGGTTATGTCGGCTCTGGGGACATTAACCTCTTCTATGGGCAAGGCTGCATTTCAGGGCTCTCCAGAGGTTCCTTCTAAGAACATGAAACCACAGGACAGAGTTTGGATACGAAAATAAAGATCCCCACCAGAGTCAAACGTTCGCTTTGGTGGTGGAAAAGTCAGGTGGTACTGCAAAGAGGTCGTCTTTGGTCTTTTCCGAACGGAAAGGTGGTCACAACAGACGCCAGTTTGCGGGGATGGGGGACCCACATGGGTCAGGCCTTAGCACAGGGAACATGGTCCCAGTTCGAGGCCAAAAAATCCTCAAATTGGAGAGAGCTAAAAGCGGTTGCCCTAGCATTAGCTTTCTTCTCTCAAGATCTCATAGGTTGCCATGTCCAGATTTTGTCGGACAGTGCCACTACCAAAGCCTACAAGAACAAACAGGCAGGCATAAGAAGCAGGGCTCTTCATTTACTGTTAGTAGAGATTCTGGAGTGGGCGGAGAACCACTTACTATCGCTATCTGCGGTCCATCTCAAAGGCACATTAAACGAAGTGGCGGATTATCTGAGCCGACAAAGTTAAGGAATCAGAGTGGAGTCTGAACAGGGAGGTATTTGCATTAATCACCAGTACTTGGGGCCTTCCGCAGGTACACCTGTTTGCTTCAAAACAAAACGCGCAGCTCCTGAATTTTTTCTCCCTTCAGAGAGACCATTGCTCTCAGGGAATAGATGCTCTGGCACATCCGTGGGATTTTCACCTAGGGTATGCTTTTCCTCCATTTCGGTTAATCCCACTAGTGTTGAGAAAAATACTGAAAGAGAGAGTATCAATAATTTTAATTACTCCATATTGGCCAAAGAGAGCTTGGTTTTCCATGATTCTTCAATGGCAATCATCTTCCGCTCAGTCAGGATCTGTTGATTCAGGGGCCAGTGCATCATCCAGATGTAGGCAGGTTAAAACTCACTGCCTGGTATCTGAGGAGCAATTAATGAGAAGCAAAGGCTTTTCAGAACATTTAACTACTATGTTGCTTTCCAGTAGGAAAAAGGTAACAAGGGATATTTACGCCTAAGTATGGAAAGTTATGTTTCTTTCTGTCTTTCAGAACATAGGGAGGTTAAAGACCTAGTTAAAGACCTAGTTTCAGTGCTGGAGTTTTTGCAAAAAGGTGCAGACAAGAATCTTGTGGTCAGCACTCTTAAAGTGCAGGTGGCCGCTTTGGGAGTTTATCTGGAGAGATCCTTCTCTTCAGAAACTCAGACCAATGAGATTTTTCACAGCCCTTTCCAGGTCTAGACCGGTCCCGGTGAGGCATTTCCCAAATTGGGATCTCTCGGTGGTTCTGCAAGCTCTGGCAAAAGAACCATTTGAGCCTTTACAGGCCATATGCCTAAAGAATTTAACTTTGAAAACTATTTTTCTGGTCGCAATTACTTCAGCAAGAAGGATCAGCGAACTGCACACCCTATCATTAAAAGAGCCTTTTTTGTCAGTTTTTCCTGATAGAGTTGTCCTTAAAGTGGCAAGCTTTAGTAACAGGTCTCAGGAGAGTTCAGAAGGTTACTCTACCAACCTTTTGTGCTAACCCTTCGGGTGAAAAGGAAGAGCAGTTTCACAACTTGGACGTAAGACGTATCCTATTACATTATTTGGAAGTAACAGGAGGGTTTAGAGCTTCAGATTCATTATTTGTTCTTTTTTCTGGAAACAAAAAAGGCCAACAAGCATCGAAAGGATCATTGGCTAGATGGCTTCAAACATCTATTTCTGTAGCCTATTCTCAAATGGGTTTATCTTCCCTGCTGGGAATTAGCGCTCATTCAACGAGAGCCCAGGCCACTACATGGGCAGAAAGAGCTGGTGCCACCCCAGATTAGATTTGTAAGGCGGCTACGTGGTCAAGCTACTTAATGTTTGTCCATCATTACAGACTGAATCTACTGTCAGCAGGGGATTAGGCTTTTGGCAGAAAGGTTCTGCAGGCTGTGGTCCCTCCCTAGGGGGGTAAGTCTCTATTATCCTCTCAAGTGCTGTCCTGAAAGAAGTTTAGGGAAAATTCAAGTTAGACTTACCGGTAACTTGTTTTCCAAGAGTCTTTCAGGACAGCAGCATTCCGCCCTATTGTGTGTGTGTGTGTATATATGTATGTGTGTATATATATATATATATATATATATATATATATATATATATATATATATATATATATATATATATATATATATATATAATTTGACTAATCATATCTCGATTATGTGTTCCAGTTTGGGGCCGGAGGTTCTCTACTACTACTACTGACAATGCGTGGAAAGGAGCCTCCTTTTAAAGTTTGGTGGAAGAGGTGTTTCCTGTTTGCAAGGGGAGCAGTCACTCTCTCAAGTGCTGTCCTGAAAGACTCTCGGAAAACAAGTTACCGGTAAGTGTAACTTGAATTTTTTTTTTTTTCTTGGGGAAGAAACTTTCATGAATTAAAAAATAAAACAGTAAAGTAAGCCCAATTTTTTTGTATAATGTGAAAGATGAAGTTATGCCGAGTAAATAGATACCCAACATGTCACGTTTTAAAACTGCGTCACTAATGGAATGGCACCAAACTTTGGTACCTAAAAATCTCCATAGGCGACGCTTTATAATTTTTTACAGGTTACCAGTTTAGAGTTAGAGACGGTCTAGTGCCAGAATTATTGCTCTCACTCTAACACACGCAGCGATGCCTCACATGTGTGGTTTGAACTGCGTTTACATATGTGGGCAGGACGTGTGTGTACGCTTCTGTGCACGAGCTACCGGGAACAGGGGCGCTTTATTTATTTTTTTTTCAAAAAATTTTTTATTGCTTATTTCACATTTTACTTTTTTTTTACACTTTTTCTTTAAATTTCCAGCCACAATCACAGCTTTGTTTACAGGCGTGGACTTTTTTTTTTTTTTTGCACATAGTGTTGGTTGACTTTAAATGGCACATGCTACACATGATTTAACCACTTCAATACAGAACACTTATACCCCCTTCCTGCCCAAACCAATTTTCAGCTTTCAGTGCTCTCACACTTTGACAGTTACTCAGTCGTGCTACACTGTACCCAAATAAAATTTTTCTTTTTTTTTTCACACAAATAGCTTTCTTTTGGTGGTATTTAATCACCACTGGGTTTTTTTATTTTTTGCGATCGAGAAAAAAACACATTTTTCAAAGAAGTAATTTTTTTAAGACATTGAGCCAAAATTTATACTGCTACATATCTTTGGTAAAAAAAGAGTCCAAATTAGTATTAAGTCTGTGTAAAAGTTAGTCTACAAGCTATGGTGCCAATCATTGAAAATTGATCATACCTGTTGTACTGACGGCCTCAATTCTTGAGACACTAACAAGCCAGGACAGTACAAATACCCCCCTAATGACTCCTTTTTGGAAAGTAGACAATCCAATGTATTTTAGAGGCATGGTGAGTTTTTTTTAAGTTGTAATTTTTTTTTTCCCACAAAATTGTCATATTAACTTATTTTTCACAGCATATGCATACTTGCAATTACACCCCAAAATACATTCTGCTACTCCTGAGTATAGTGATACCACATGTGTGACTTTTACACAGCCTGGCCACATACAGAGGTCCAACCTCCAAGTAGCCACCTTGAGGAATTCTAGGAGCATAAATTATACATCCAATTTCTTGAGAACCTATTGCATATTTCTAACACCTAGCATGTACATACCAATTACACCCCAAAATACATTCTGCTGAGCAAAGGTGAAAAAAGATTACCTGTGGTTTTAGTAGTGCAGTGGTCCACAGAGGAGAGCATTGGTCCAGGCAGCAGGCAGGGATGTGGTCAGCGACCGCAAAGGCAATCGTCCAGAGAGCAGCCAACAATACTGTCCATAGTCAGTACAGGCTGCAGGCAGAGTTACTGTCAGCGCAGCCAAAGCATTGGTCCAGGTAGCAGGCAGAGATGTGGTCAGCAGCAACAAAACAATCAACCAGGCAGCAATAGTGTCCATAGTCAGTAGAGGCAACAAGCCGAGATATGGTCAATACAGCCAAAGTATTGGTCCAGGCAGCAGGAAGGACCCTCAAGCTTAGGGCCTCTGTCGGGAAAGAATTGGGACGGGGTAGAGGCTTCTCCCACCCAAATTTCTTTGAAGACTCCAGACCCTGTTCTGGGAACACTGTTTTTCTCTGCTTGAACACTATTTTGAAGCCCCTCACATATGTGAGACCCCTGTGTACTAAAGTAGAAGGGCAAAAGATCAGTCCAAGTGGCAAACAAACATGGTCGATTTCCACATGCATTGACCTCCAGCCTGTTAAATCAGAATTGTGGTTTATAACGACAGGCAAAGTCATCGTCAGTAAACAGGCCAGGGTCAGTTAACGTGGAAGGTAGAAACTTGGTAGCAGAAAAATGATCTGCACCAGTATTTGAAACTGGGAAATGGCAGTCTGTTAAAAATGAGGGGCATTAATCTCCTATGGATGTTTGATAACTTCTGAAGCATTCTCTGATGCATAGGCCAGGTTGGGTGGGACATTGGGGACAATAACTAGTGGCTCTAACTGCTCCTCTGCTGCATACATGACATTTCTTTTGGCGTTGTCCTTATTCTGTGGGGGGAATGTTATCGGGAAAATGTTGCTCATGAAGTTGACTCGCACAGCCAGAGCGAATGCTTCCTGGGCGGGTCCTTGCTGATAAATCGGGGCAGTAACTATTTCTTCAATATATTTGAGGTAGGTGATGGGTTGGCTTCCTGTTGACTTTTGATGGCAGATATACATCAATTCTACATGGCCATATGGAAGAGATAAAATGCAACTTTTTTTTTTTTTTTAAACCAGAAACTGGACTTTCGTGTTGATAAATACATGGTTGTAGCATCTGGTCGTTCAAATCCAACCCCCCCTTTACAATGGGACCATGTCCTCTGAATCTCCACCAAGGTGTCATTGTGGATGGTGGACGTGACGTAAACCTCTTTCCTGTCCCTCCACTTCATGGCCAACACTTGCTCAGACTTGTGGATTTCCCCCTTTGTAGCCTTTTTGTTACTAAATTTTATGGGAAGCCCTTCCTGTTTTTTCTGGAGGTACTGTAGGCTAGGGTTTTCTCATGGTACAGGTGATTATAAAGCGACAATCTGGTGTAATAATTGTCTATATATATAGATATATCTCTCTCTCTCTCTCTCTCTCTATCTATCTCTCTCTCTCTCTCTCTCTCTCTCTATATATAATATATATAGATATAGATATAGATATAGAGATAGATATATAGATAGATAGATAGATATATATATATATATATATATATATATATATATATATATATATATGTATCTCTATCTATGTATCTCTATCTATGTATCTCTATCTATGTATCTCTATCTATGTATCTCTATCTATGTATCTCTATCTATGTATCTCTATCTATGCATCTCTATCTATGTATCTATATATATCTATATATCTCTATATATTTATATATCTCTCTATATCTATATATATCTCTATTTATATATCTCTATATCTATATATATATCTCTATTTATATATCTCTATATCTATATATATATCTCTATATCTATTTATATATCTCTCTCTCTCTATATCTCTCTCTCTCTATATCTCTCTCTCTCTATATCTCTCTCTCTATATCTCTCTCTCTCTATATCTCTCTCTCTCTATATCTATCTCTCTCTCTCTCTATCTCTCTATATCTCTCTCTCTCTATATCTATCTCTATATCTCTCTCTCTATCTCTATATCTCTCTCTCTATCTCTATATCTCTCTCTCTATCTCTCTATATCTCTCTCAACCTTTTTTGAGCAGGGGGTATGCCAGGTCCCAGACAATTTTTCCGCTAGTTCCGATATATGTTGGGCAGTTAGGGGGCTGGAGGCTTTGCCTTCATACACACGGAAGGCGTACACATATCCTGTGGCTCTTTCGCAAAGTTTATTTAGTTTCAACCCGTACGTGGCCCTCTTACTTGGAATATACTGTTTGAAGTGCAAGTAAAATGGATAAGGGATTCGTCCACACATGTTTTGGTCTGGGACATACGTTTCAGCAAATTGCTTGGAAAAATAATTTTATTAGTGGGCATATTTTATATAATTTTATCGTGGTTGGGATGATCTCGGGGAGGGCACTGCGAATTGTCATTAAAATGTAGGAAGTGCATAATCATGTCCATAGCGTAGGAAACGGGGGTTATTCCTGCGCTACCAGTTGGGAAAGTCGGTCTACTAATCAATTATTTGAGACTGTATGCAACTTCTCTTATTGGAAAGCTGCATGCACCGAAAAACAAGGGCTCAACCACCATGTCCATAGCGTGTCCTGGAGATGACAGCAGAATAAATAGGCTAGGGGTGGGTGGAGCAGTAGGCATGCACTTAGTTTTTCTTTAGAAGCCCCATATTGAATGGAAGGCCCAAAAACCATTTAACTCGTCTAGTGTGAGATGTCGCCAATGAAACATACGGGCGTAGGACATATTGGGGTTGGAGGCAATAAATTGCACTGCAGAGAGATTTGTTTGGTCCACGATATACTGAAGCATACCTTGTGGGAAAAACAAATAAAAAAAATCTAATTGAGAAAAATTGGTAGTGTGGTGCACAGTAAAGTGTAATACAAGTGTAAAGTGTAATACAATCAAAATGACAAATCTCTTACTGTTCTCTGCTTTCCTCCTTTCACGATCAGTGTGTGAGGAGAAGCTGGGATCTCCTTCTAACGGCTCGTCTGTTTACAGTCGTGACCGGCTGTGATTGGACACAGCTGATCACGTGTTAACCACTTGCTGCCCGCCCACTGTCATATGACGGCGGGACGGTACAACTGTTCTGGGCGGACGTCATATGACGTGATCACCTTCCAGGCCCCCTAGGGCGCGCGCGATGTCTACCGGGCACCCATGATTGCCCGGTAACCGAGCAGGACTGTGGATCTGTGTATGTAAACACACAGATCCATGTCCTGTCAGAGGAGAGGAGACCGATGGGTGTAATTTTTGGTAAAAAAAAAAAAAAATGTAGAAGAATACATATCGGCCTAAACTGAGGAAAAAAATTGTTTATAAAAAAAAAAAAATTTGGATATTTATTATATCAAAAAGTAAAAAATATTGTGTTTTTCAAACTTGTCACTATTCTTTTGTTTATAGCGCAAGAAATAAAAACCGCAGAGGTGATCAAATACCACTAAAAGAAAGCTCTATTTGTGGGGAAAAAAAAGAAAAATTTCATTTGGGTACGATGTTGCATGACCGCGCAATTGTTATTCAAAGTGTGACAACGCTGAAAACTGGCCTGGGCAGGAAGGGGGTGAAAGTGCCCTGTATTGAAGTGGTAAAACAGCCAATTTCATTGGCAGTCTACCCTGATCGGGGGTGGGCTATGTCCGAGGGACATGAGTCATCACCGCTTTCCGCAGTGCGTGCCCCCCGGGGGGCGCGCGCATTTGTGGCACATCCTGCTGGACGTCCTATGACACCCAGTCAGGTTAACTGATCCCCGCTCGGCCGGCATTCAGCCATAGCCCGGGCGGGGTGTGGTTAACCACTTGCTGACCACGCTATAGCCGAATGATGTCTACAGCGCGGCCGGCTAGTTGGTGTTTGGGATGTCTTGGTCCTCAGGACTCAGCGCCTCACAGATCAGGGTAAAGGGCCAATTACAGCAGCCCTTTACCACGTGATCGCTTGGTCCAATAACTTGTCAACAAACCAGCATCATAGCCTGTTCAGCTCGCCCTGCTGTGGGGTTTCTCTGTCCTCGCACGTATTGGTGTGAGAAGACGATCCTGTGTGCCCTACGGTGACATCATAGTGCCCTTTAGTGCTCCTACAGTGCTTATGAGTGCCACTACACTGCTCATCAGTGCCATAAAAAAATGCATTTTAATTGTTTCCACATTTTCTAAAACGTGTAGGGAAAAAAATGACATGTTCCAAAAACTCATTATGCCTCATAGATTACAAGTTTGGGTATTTACTTTCCAAAATGGGGTCATTTTGTGGGCGTTTCCATTGTTATGCTCCAGGGCCTTCAGAAGTGTGATAGGTAGTCAGGAAATTAGATGTGTAGTTTTATGTCCCTAGAACACCTGACGGTGCTCCTTGCATGTTGGGCCTCTGTATGTGACTAGGCTGTTTAAAAGTCTCACATGTGGTATCGCCAAACTTAGGAGTAGCAGAATGTTTTGGGGTGTAGTTGCAAGTATGCATATGCCCTGTGAGAGGAAAAAACCTGTTAATATGACAATTTTGTGAAAAAAATCTTCATTTTGCAAAGAACTGTGGGAAAAAATTTTCTAAAAAAAAAACTCATCATGCCTCTTACTAAATACCTAAAAAAGGTAATTTGGGGGGTATTTATATTGTATATTGTACTGTCCTAGCTTGTTAGTGTCTCAAGAAATGAGATGGACCGTCAGTACATCAGGTGTGATCAATTTTCAGTGATTGACACCATAGCTTGTAGACTCTATAACCTTCACAAAGACCAAATATACACTGATTTTGGGTTCTCTTTTACCAAAGATATGTAGCAGTATAAATTTTGATCATAATTTTATGAAGAAAAATGACTAATTTGCAAAATTTTATAACAAACTAAGAAAAATGTATTTTTTACTTTTTACTTTTTTTTTTTTTTATTTATAGCGCAAAAAATAAAAAACCCAGTGGTGAATAAATACCACCAAAAGAAAGCTCTATTTGTGTGGGAAAAGACAAACATTTCTTATGGGTACAGTTTTGCATGACTCTTTGTCATTCAAAGTGTGAGAGCACTGAAAATTGGCCTTGCTGGGAAGGGGGTATAAGTGCCCAGTGGGCAAGTGGTTAAAGAGAATTTGGTTACCTTGAACACTTTTTTACACTATACTTTGTTGTTTTGGAATGAGTTTTGATTAATTGATTCTGTGGAGATTGGTATGTATGTTTTTATATATATATATATTATAATATTTTTAGTCTCTACCTTAATTATAGTCCTCCCATGCCTAGACTTGGATCTCCTTGTGTCAGCTAAACCTAAAGTTACCAGACTGTTCCCTTAATACCCCTTGCCTCTTAAGATTCTTCCAGTACATTCTCTTGCAGGAGAATGCAGTGGATAGTGAATGGCCTAATCTGGCTAAAGTCATTGAAGTCCTTGTTCCTCCAAAACATTTTGCCCAGCAATATGCTATGAAGAAGTTTGCCATTCTTTGTCTTAACAAGTTTCTAATTGGCTCTGTTGAGTACATCCCCGCATTTAAAGACCTAGTGAATAAAAGGCTAAATGTCCTTTCTAAAGCCTTATTTCTTTCTCGTACATCACGGGTCACAGAGCCTCAGTAATTACCGATGTGTTATGGGTATCACAAGGTGATTGGACACTGGTCACACCCTAGACAGGAAGTTCAACCCCCTATATAACCCCTCCCCTTACTGGGGATACCTCAGTTTTTTTTTCGCCAGTGTCTTAGGTGTTGGTCACGAATAAGATGTGCTGTGCTAAAGCTCCAAAGGGACATCCTATACTGGGGCAAGCCATGCAACCGGATCCATTCAAAGTGCTTTTTTTAGGCCAAATTGGATAGTACCCGGGCCTCGTGTCCGAAGAAACGAGGTTTTACCTGTAACGCTTCTCTTTTCGGAGAGCTGGACCCCGGGATCCAGTATTTGGTTTTTCTAGCCATATCCCTGGCGGGGTGCTTTACGGCCCAGAACTGCGGATTCTCCTTTTCTAGGGGGCCCCTGTCTCTGAAGGTTTTTCCAAACGGAGCCCACCGTGAGAGGTGAAGATTGGGTCTGTATAACAGAACCCTGCAGCTGGATAAGGTAAGGGAGATTCCTCAGAATTTTTTAATTCTAGTAGGTTTCTCCTTTTAAGTAAATGTATGCTATGCCTATTGTCAACACCTGGGGCTGCCAAGAGCACATACGTTTTCATTCTTGATCTGTCTGTCTCAGTGTCCACGCTGTACGCTCCTCCAGCTGAGCTCCAGGTAGAATGGGATGGGGGGCACTTTCCTTAGGGATTTCTCCCCCGAGATTTAGGGGACCGGGGTGGCCTGAAAAGCGGTAGTATACTGCGCTACCGCCACCGCCGCTACTGTTCGGCAGATTTCTCATCTACCGGCCCTTCTCTCTCCTCCACCCCAGCCTCCCCTCCATGCTTGTCCCGAGGATCGGAGCCTCGGCTCGCGCGGGAAAGCGCACGTCTTTGAAAAAACCGAGGAGGGGGGCGGGAGAGGTGGTCGGAAAAGGGGGGGGGGGCGGATCATTAACGCAACGTCCGGCGTATTTAAACGCCCACATTGCTGGATACACAGGCTATAAAGGGCACACTTTTCCAAGTGCACACAGCCTATAGAGGGACACAGAGCTGATGGTCGCATGTGAGGTGGGACACAGGCATTCTTCCAGGCAGCATTTACTTAGAAACACTAGACTGGGCATTGGTAGCAGCTTCAGTTGCTGTACTACATCGCTCAGCAGTCATTGTTTTTTGTGTGATACCTCCACCTTGTTGCTTTGCACTATAGGTAGAAGAGGTACAAATACCCCGAAAACCAGAGGCTATAGGGGATCTCGCTCAGGCTCTGAGGACCCCCCTTCTGCAGCACCTTCCCCCCCTGAAGGACCTGGGATGGCTGGCCAGAGAGCCGTCGGGGTCAGGGGCTGTATCTGCTTCTGGCACTTCAGCCCCTCTATACATTACGCAGGAGGTTTTTTCCTCAACCATTAATGGATTAGAGGAAAGATTAATGGCCTTAATCGCATCTTCAGTGGAAGAAAATGCACTAGGTCTCCCTCTGTTACCCAGGACCCTCAAGCAGAGGAACTCTGAGGAAAAAGGAGGGGAATCCCTCTCAGAGGATTGGGATGGGACTGATGATTCCTCTTCTGAGGAATCAAGTGTAGAGGGACCTTCTTCAGCTTCTCAGGATGAGAAGGTGTTAGTACAGATTCTTGCTGGGTTGGTCCGCTCCACATTTAAGTTGCCCGTATCTGAGTCAAAGAACCCTCCTCTTCTTTGGGTTCACTGAAACTTCCTCAACAACACATGCTTTTCCTGTTCATGGTTTACTAGAAAAGCTCATTTATTCTGAGTGGGATCACCCAGATAAAGTTTTTTTCCGCCTATAAAGTTTTCAACACTTTGTCCTATGGAGGAAAAGTTTAGAAAAATGTGGGGTATACCGGCAGTTGACGCCGCCATTTCCTCCGTAAATAAAAGTCTGACTTGTCCTGTCAACAACGTTCAGATGCTTAGGGATCCAATTGATAAAAAAAATGGAATCCCTGTTAAAAAAATATTTTTTCCTTAGCGGGTTCAGTAGCTCAACCTGCAGTGGCAGCGATCAGAGTCTGTCAATACTTGAGAGACCATGTTAAACAGGTCCTCAAAGTTCTACCTGAACAGCAGGCCCGGGGGTTGGCCAACCTTCCAGCGGCTTTGTTTTGCTGTTGACGCAATCAGAGATTCTATCATCCAAACCTTTCGCTTGGGTTGGTACATATGCGTAGAATCTTATGGTTGAAAAATTGGTCAGCCGAATCACCATGTAAGAAGATTCTAGCTGGATTTCCATTTCGTGGTGCTAGGCTGTTTGGAGAGTATTTGGACAACTATATCCAAAAGATCTTTAGTGGGAAAAGCACTCTCTTACCTGTTAAGAAAAGGAGTAAACGTCCCTCTTTTAAACGGCCTCTTTCCCAATGCCAGGAGCATCAGCCTCCAGGCAGTCGCGACGGCCTCCTCCGCCAGGCTCAAGAAATTTCAGTCTCGACCCCAGGGACAAAAGTCCTGTTGGAAGAAGCCTACTAGACAAGACGCTTAAGCCTCTTTATGAAGGAGTGCCCCCGCTCGCTCGGGTGGGGGGAAGGCTGCTACAGTTCTCAAAGCTCTGGCAGGAAGATTTCCAGGACAGATGGGTAATCTCCACGGTAACTCTAGGATACAAACTGGAGTTCCGAGAATTCCCCTCTCCTTGTTTCCTCAGATCAAATGTCCCCAGAGATCCAGGGAAAAAGCAGTCTCTCCTTCTAGCGTTAAAGCGACTATTGTTGCAAAAGGTCATCGTGGTGGTTCCCACGGAAGAGCAGGGATTGGGGTTTTATACCAACCTTTTCACGGTTCGAAAACCAAATGGAGATGTCAGACCCATTCTTGATCTAAACCGATTCCTAAAGATTCGATCCTTTTGCATGGAATCAATTCGGTCAGTAGTCTCCATCCTACAGGGAGAATTTCTGGCATCAATAGACATCAAGGATGCGTACCTGCATGTACCCATTTTCCCTGCTCATCAAAAGTACTTGCGTTTCGAAGTAGAAAAACGCCACTTTCAGTTTATAGCCCTGCCTTTCGGGCCAGCTACTGCACCTTGGGTGTTTACAAAGATCTTGGCTCCTCCTCTGGCCAGATTAAGGGCCCAAGGTATAACATGGCATACCTAGACCTGCTCTTGATAGCCTGCCTGAACCAGAACTTGGTGACCACAGTCAACTACTTGGAATACCTAGGTTGGATTCTCAACTTAGAAAAGTCTTTCTTAAAACCAGTAAGAAGACTAGAGTATTCATAGATACAAGCCAAGAGAAGGTATTTATACCTCAAGCAAAGATCAGTGCCTTAAGAGAACTGATTCAGGTAGTCAGGACAAAAAAGGGTCCTTCTGTTCGTCTTTGTATGAGGCTGCTGGGAAAGATGGTGGCTTCATTCGAAGCAGTTTCATTCAAGACTGCTGCAACACAGTATCCTGTCTGCTTGGAACAAGAAAGTACAGGCATTAGATTTTCCGATGCATCTGTCTCCTACAGTGCATCAGAGCCTCAGTTGGTGGTTAATACCCGAAAACCTGCAAAAAGGGAATCCTTTTTACCGGTTACATGGACAGTGGTAACAACGGATGCCAGTCTTTCGGGTTGGGGAGCAGTTCTCGAACAGTCTGCGGTTCAGGGGGAATGGTCCGAAATCGAGAGGACCTTACCCATCAACATTCTGGAGATCCATGCGGCATATCTAGCCCTAAGGGCCTGGACTCTCAGGCTACAGGGTTGCTCTGTCAGGACCAGTCCGACAATGCCACAGCAGTGGCTTATATCCATCATCAAGGAGGCACCAGGAGTCGTGCAGCTCAGAGAGAAGTAAACCAGCTTTTAGTCTGGGCAGAAAAGCATGTGCCATGCATATCGGCAGTTTTCATTCCAGGGATAGAGAACTGGCAGGCGGACTATTTGAGTCGCCAGCGGTTAGTCCCGGGGGAATGGTCTCTTCACCCTGACGTCTTTTGGGCCATATGCCAAAGATGGGGGGTTCCAGATGTAGATCTCTTTGCATCCAGGTTCAACAAAAAGGTCGACAAGTTTGTGGCAAGAACAAAGGATCCTCTTGCATACGGGACAGATGCGCTGGTGATTCTGTGGCATCGGTTCTCACTGATTTTATGCATTCCCTCCTATTCTGCTACTGCCACGGCTCCTTCGCAGGATCCGGCAGGAGAAGAAGTCGGTACTTCTGGTAGCCCCAGCCTGGCCCAGGAGAGCTTGGTATGCAGAAATAGTAAGGATGACAGTGGGTTCCCCGTGGACCCTACCGTCACGTCCAGACCTGTTATCACAAGGTCCATTGTTCCATGCTGCCTTACAAACGCTAAATTTGACGGTTTGGCTATTGAAACACACTTTCTGAAGAGTCGTGGGCTTTCAGGTCCTGTCATCTCTACCTTAATCAATGCAAGGAAGCCAGCTTCCAGAGTGATTTATCATAGAGTTTGGAAGACTTACCCTGTTTCCCCGAAAATAAGACCTAGCGTGATTGTCGGTGATGGCTGCAATATAAGCCCTACCCCCCAAACAAGCCCTAGTTAAAGTCCTTGTAGGTCTTATATTCAGGGTAGGGCTTATTTTCGGGGAAACAGGGTAGGGCTTATTTGGGGGGTAGGGCTTATATTGCAGCCATCACCGACAATCACGCTAGGTCTTATTTTCATGGAAACAGGGTATGTATCCTGGTGTGAAGCCAGGGGTTTGCATCCTAGAAAATGTCATAGGTAGAATTCTTGACTTTCTACAAATAGGATTAGGAATGAAGCTGGCCTTGAGCACCATCAAGGGCCAGGTCTCGGCCTTATCAGTATTTTTTCAACGGCCACTTGCTTCACATTCTTTGGTCCGAAACTTTATGTAGGGGGTGACGCGTCTTAATCCTCCGGTTAAAGCGCCCCTAAACCCCTGGGATTTGAATTTTGGTTCTGTCAGTTTTACAGAAACAGTCTTTTGAACCAATACATCAGATTCCCTTGGTCTTGTTGACCAGAAAGTTAATTTTCCTGGTAGCCATTTCTTCTGCTAGAAGAGTATCAGAATTAGCAGCCCTTTCCTGTAAAGAGCCTTATTTAATCATGCATAAGGATAGAGTGGTATTGCGCCCTCATCCTAGCTTTCTACCGAAAGTGGTTTCAGATTTCCATCTAAACCAAGATATTGTTCTGCCTTCCTTTTTTTCCAGATCCCTGTTCTACGGAAGAAAGTTCACTACATTCTTTGGCTGTAGTAAGGGCAGTCAAGGCCTATCTGGAAGCAACTGCTCAAGTTCACAAAACGGATGTTTTGTTCGTACTGCCAGAAGGTCCCAATAGAGGACAGGCAGCTTCAAAGTCTACCCTTTCTAAATGGATTCGACAAATGAATTATGCAAGCTTACAGTTTGAAACAAAAAATTGCTCCTTTTCAAATCAAGGCCTCTATGGCTCAAATCTGCAAGGCCGCAACCTGGTCTTCAGTCTATACATTAACCAGATTTTATCAGGTGGATGTGGGAAGGCATGAGGATATCGCCTTTGGGTGTAGTGTGCTGCATGCAGCGATACGAGGTCCTCAGGTCTGATTACACCCTACGTTGTGTGGTCCCCTCCCCTCAAATCGCATTGCTCTGGGACATCCCATCAGTAATTACTGAGGCTCTGTGTCCCGTGATGTACGAGAAAGAAAATAGGATTTTTTATAACGGCTTACCTGTTAAATCCTTTTCTTTTGAGGTACATCACGGGACACAGAGGTCCTGCCCCACTTCTAATACACTTATATTGCTTTGCGACAAAACTGAGGTATCCCTAGTAAGGGGAGGTGTTATATAGGGGGTTGAACTTCCTGTCTAGGGTGTGACCAGTGTCCAATCACCTTGTGATACCCATAACCCATCAGTAATTACTGAGGCTCTGTGTCCCGTGATGTACCTCAAAAGAAAAGGAATTTACAGGTAAGCTGTTATAAAAAATCCTATTTTCCCCCCCATATTTTGCCATTGCAACCATACATCTCTGCCAGACCTAGGTGTCTGATCCAAGGTCATGTCCAGAGATCGTGGACCTATCCTAACAGATCTTCTGTCCTTCAGCAGATCATGCCTCTGTTGCCTTAATGTATTGTGTTGACAGGTTAGCTGTTATCATTCACCAGATATCCGGAGTGGGCCTCTTTTGTTACACATGCATAGGGCCCTCAAATGTTACTGTGCGAAGCATCAGTACAAAAATTGCATCTGGTATATGCCCTTTGATGGAGATTGCCTTTTTGGCAAATCCCTGGACTACTTTATTAAAGCCGAGTTCCACCGATAAATGGAACTTCCGCTTTAAGTGATGGTGACCCCCTGACATGTCATTTTGGGGGGGGTACCCTGTTTTTAGAGGCACCCAGCTCCCCCTTCCTCCTCTGGCGCTGGAAGGATAATCACCTCTCCCACCTCCCTCCAATCTGCAAAACCACAGCCGAGCACCCACAGTTAGAATGCCGGAGAGGGGGAGAGGAGCAGGGCTCTGTCCCATTACTGAACCGTGGGACAGGTAAGTGTCTGATTATTAAAAGTCAGCAGCTACACTTTTTGTAGCTGCTGACTTTTAAATGGGTGGAACTCCGCTTTGAAGAGGTCACTTGAGGGAAGAGGAGTATTTTTCTGCTCAGAAAGCCTAAGAAAGTTCTGCAGCCTAGAACTTGTTTCTACCACAAGTCCTGGAGCCCCAAGTACTCCAAATCCACAAGCAAGTCCTTTTCACAGTGCGTCAGAGTAGAGGGGATAAGGATAAAAAAGTGTAGCGCTATATTGTGCATAAAAAAGGTGTGTCGTGTAAAACACCTATGTGCATATCAAACGTTAGGATCTGTTAAACCCTACATGTGAACTTACTAGTGATGGCCTCTATAGAAATAGAGTGATATAAATAGTGATATCAACGTATAATACGGATGTTAGGTTCTGTTAAACCCAACAGGTGAACCTATTAGTAGTGACCTGTATAAAGATAAAATTAAATAGAGAAAGAAATTTCCAGTAAAAGTTTAGGTAAAAACGAAGTTTCTTAAAAGTGACAGAGGTACATTTAGCGCAGTAACAGATGGTAAAATGGCGTCATACACCCGACGCGTTTCGCCTTCAAAAGACATCAACTGGGGTAAAGTTGCCCTTTCATCTGCTGCGCTATTTATATAAAAATACTAAAATTTACACCGGGGATTTACACCTCTGTCACTTTTAAGAAACTTCGTTTTTACCTAAACTTTTACTGGAAATTTCTTTTTGATATAATAAAATTTCCTGGTAATCCGGAATTCACGCTATGTGGAGCCTTTTTTCTCCTTATCCATTTTTCCTGATTGTATGAGATACGAACGCTCGCTGGAGGAGGAATCCGGGACATCGCTTTGGATTGGGAATCCTTCCAGGACTCTCTTGCCATGGATCAAGGACAACTGTTACCCTACCGTACTTAAACGGTGCAAGCTCATACGACTCACCGCCAACGGCCTGTGAGTCCACCGCGTCCGGTAAGGGCATTTTATATCATTTTCTTTGCCTGGTCAAGTGTTGGAAAAGCCTATTTGAAGATAGGAATAGATGTCATTGCGATACCTGCATTTACCCAGGATTCCTTTTACTAAACTGAATGAACTGTTTAAATACCCCAGAGACTCGCCATTTACCCCCACCTTATGTTATGTTGTAATATACACATTTGGGCTTTGGATTTGATGGTTGATGATTATATTAATTGTGTACACACGACTCACAGGTTTTTTCATTATATGTTGATATCAACAGATATATTTTTCTATTTAATTTTATCTTTATACAGGTCACTACTAATAGGTTCACCTGTTGGGTTTAACAGAACCTAACATCCGTATTATACGTTGATATCACTATTTATATCACTCTATTTCTATAGAGGCCATCACTAGTAAGTTCACATGTAGGGTTTAACAGATCCTAACGTTTGATATGCACATAGGTGTTTTACACGACACACCTTTTTTATGCACAATATAGCGCTACACTTTTTTATCCTTATCATCTAATACAATTAGTCTAATTGTTAGTGTTGGCGGCTTGATTTTGTTTGGTTGGCGCAGCAGTTTTTCCTGATTTTACAGAGTAGAGGGGATGTTTATTGACTTTTTTGGCAATCTGGTTCCAGAACATTTTAGGAGACCTGTGTCCAGAATGTTGTATTCAGGGGCTACAACCTAGAATTTCGGTCTCTGCTTCAACCTCCCTTATTGCTGTCAAACTTGCCAGGGTCCTCACAAATATTGGCTGACCTTTTACACTGCTAGGGTACAGCTATTTTCCCAAGGGGTTATAGCCATTTTCTAAAAAAAAAAAAAAAAAGAAAAAAGGTTCCAGACAAACCTGTTCACAAGGTCAAGGGGAGCATTCACCCCATCCTGGATCTATAAGTTCAACACCTTCGTGCAAGTGCAAAAGTTCTGCATGGCATCGGCCTGATCAGTCATTGCTTCCCTCAACCCCCCCCTTCCCTTTCCTGCCTTCCTGGCCTGCCATGCTGCTTGCTCGCCTAAGGGTCTGGTATGAATTTTGGAGTTGGGGGGCTCCCCACACCATTTGTTTTAAATTTTGGCATAGGGGTTCCCCTCAAAATCCATACCAGACCTAAAGGATCCGATATGGATATTGGGGGATCTTTTTTTTTTTTTTTTTTTTTTCAAAACTGAGATGTGTGATTTCAGATGTGTTCCCATAGAATGCAATGAGCCTGTAATTCACATCTGAATCGCACAGCAGTGCTCAGAAAACCCACTGCAGGACTCCAGACTTGGATTTATTAGATCCCTGATGTAAGCGCGGCTACCTTTCTTTTTCCTATTACTGTGCAGACCCTACAGAGATTTGAGTGTATCCTCAATCTCCAGAAATCTCATTCTTTGGAGTGTCTGGGCCTTATTCTGAATCGGGCCCTGTCAAAGATCTTGTTTTCCCTGGACAAACTCCAGACTTTACACTCCTATGTTCAGACTCTACAGTCCAGCAGCCAATCAACCCTCTGCTTGTGCATGAGGGTTCTGATCTTAATGGTGACTTCCTTTAAGGCAGTTCCGTATACTCCATTTCATTTCAGACCACTGTAAAATCTGGCAATGTGGGGCAAGAGTGCCTAGTCTCCGTGTCCTGTACACCTGACCAGCAAAACCAGACTTGTCCTGGCGTGGCAGGTCACAAGCACAGCACTGGAGTCAGGAAAATCCTTCTGCCTATTGGGCAGGGGGGTTCCTAAGAAGGGTGTCACCCTGTTGAGCTGTGAAGCAGTTTTATATACCCTCTTGGTACAAGGGACTTGGTTGTCAGATAAAGCTGGTCTCCAAATCGGTATTCTAGAGCTCAGGGCAATTTGGCTATTCCTTCAACTCTGGACCTTTATCTGCAATGTCATCCGCTCAGGATTTAGTCAGACAAAGCCATAGTAGTAGCTTACCTCAACCATGGGAGGAAGGGGGGAACCCCGAAATCTTTTGACTCAAAAAAAGATCTGATTTTTGGCTTTAGCAAAACTTCCTACCTGTCTGTCGTGCACATCACGGGCAAAAACATTTGGTGGGTGGTCCTTGGTATTTCAAGACCTCTATCACAAATGGGGGACACCGAGCATATGCCTCCTGGATTCTAGGTTTAACAACAAACTTGGCAGTGTTTGACTCTAGGTCCAGGGATCCTCTAGTTCTCACAGGGGATGCTCCAATGATTCCATGGGGTCGGTTCAACCTGATCTATGACTTATTCTTCTAAAACTCCTCCTTTGCATGATCCACGGGTTTGAGATGAAGGTAATTCCAGTGATTCTCATCACACTAAACTGGCCCAGGCATATTTGGTACTCAGACCTCACCAGGCTCCTGGTAGATTCACATTGGACCGTCCCAAATTACCAATATCTTCCTTCCCGAAGGGCTGGCTTAACAGCGAGCTTCTCAGTCGCTGGCTTCAACAGCCTAGTTGTGGAAGCCTAGGTCCCGAGGACCTCCTGAGGAGACACTTCTCTGTGTCTACCATTGTGCCTGCTGCCGATCCTGGCCCCTTACCACATGATCAGCTGTCAGTCAATGACAGCTGATGACATTATGTAAACAGAAGATCGGTAGTCGTTTGGTTTATTTTGTTTGTTTTTTTGACAGTGTAAGGAGTAAAAAAAGCCGGTCACCGTCTGTGAAAGGCACAACAGTCCCGAAGAGGAAGAGGTGCAGCCACCTATCAATGCCCACCAGTGATGGCAATCAGGGCCCATCAATGCCACTATCTGTTATATTTAGATATATATATATATATATATATATATATATATATATATATATATATATATATATATATATATATATATATATATATATATATATATATATATATATATATATATATAAATAATAATCTATGGCCTGCCCACACCAGAGTTCATAAGCTGTAAATTTGGGTGGAAGTGATTTGGCCATCCATAGTTTGCGATTCGCCCGAATCTGAACCTCTGAGTCTGGGAGTTATAATTTCTTGATGCAGTGACTAAGGGTGATGGTGAAGTGTCCTAAGGGACACTTCACCATCACCAAGGGGGCGTAGCTGTGATGTGTGGCAAGTAACGCTGAAAGCCGCACCGTAGGAAGGGTGATTTGATTACACGGTTAACCATCGAGGAAGGGGTGAGATCGGATATCTAAGCACTGATACACCTCGGGTCCGCCGTGACCACTAGTGTTATTTGTTCATCCACAGAGTTCTGAAGTTGCTGTGTGCTGCACTGTATTTGCGGTTTTAAATCTTTTGAAATGTGAGTGATTTTCTAAAGGATTATAGTGGTTTTAATAAACTTGCTGTGCTGAGTTACACTATTGGAGCATTTTCATTATTTTTTATGTGGACCGATTCTATCATACACTGAGATATCTTATTCATCTGATTACCCTGGAGTGTGGTAAACAAGCTATTTTTGCCATGCATGAGAGTGCTGGCAATAGGAATCGGTGAGTGTGTTTCTATTGGGAGTGGATTCACGTATATCGGTGGTGAGGTGGAAGACACGCGGAGATCACTTAACAAGATTCCAGATTTTTTGAGTTTTTTGTCACCAGTTTTTATCCGATTTTTTTGTCACTGGACTGATTTTTGTTCACATTATATATGGATTACTGTATTACACCAATGAGATTTTTCACACTGAACACTTGGTGGAATTTTTTGAATATATATGTTTATATATGGTGTATAATTTATTGTGGATATCATTGGGTTCACATATTTATGTTTGTTAGCAGAGCATATTCTGCGATACACAGCAGATTTTAGGTTCACTTTATTGTGTGTTATTTAGCATTTTTGCACTGGGAGGGTGAGAGCGCCTCTGATTGCTTCTTGCATATCTGTAAAAGGGATCGTTTGGGTGTGGAGTAATAGGATACTAGGGAGTATAGGTGCCCCTCTAGCGTGCCCTTCACTAGAATAAACCTGCCTTCGGGGTCTTTAAAGTTAGAGAGACTTTCAAATTTGCATGATTTGGAGATGAGAATTGTAACCCCTCTGGTTTTGTTTTCGGCATTGGCTAAGTGGAAGTGGGGAAAGTGAGAGCGGAGGAATTTGGGACTGTACCGTATAGGAAAGTGAGTCTCCTGCAGCATGGAATGTCCAGGTTAAGGGATTTGTAGCTGTCAAAAACTTTCCTCCGTTTTGAGAGGGGTTTAGGCCCTGGACATTGTGGGTAGCTATTTTAGGAACTTTCTTTGTGGGGTTGAACATGAAGCTCAGGAGGGGAAATGTTGCTGTTTCTACAATAACTCACCCATAGGTGTCTTTCAGGGTATCTTTAAGGAGGGTTTCTTGGCGGGTCATCTGACTTTCCAGAGCAAATCACTGGATAGGTACCTGGGTGGGCTGTAATAGATGGTGGAGTTAGGCACATATGAAAAGATGAAAGAAAAGGACGCGAGACGATGGTAGAAAGGGACAGAGTAGATAGATGAGTCTCCTAACATGAGAGAACTGGGTGGGGGGTGGGGGGGGAGAGAACTACTGTATAGAAAAATAAGGGTCTGTCCTATGAGGGATCAGACAACCTAGCCCCCAGAGACCAACTGGGATCTGAGGGGTAGGTAGAGGCACATGGGGACCACCCCAAGCCAGGGCGCCCCTCGTAATGTATCAAAAGTGCAAAATAGCAGCTGTCGGTAACAGAAATACAGGCATAACTTATGGATCCAAGGCTTGTCTGGGCAGTGCTGCCTTTCCTTTCCCCTGAGGGGGCGAAGAAAGGAGGGGTCCCATAGGTTTTACTGTTCAACCTCCCACACCAAGGTGGGACCCCCTAGAAAAAAATGGAGGGTAGAGAAAGTGCAAAAATTTTTGTGTGACCCAGGGTCCCTGAGGTGCGGACGAGGTCTGGATCATTCCTTCCGAGGACGTCAACTTCTTGAGGGTAGAGAGCGGTGATTCTCCAAGGAGGTTGGCTAGGATTCCTCAGGGGAGTCCCGGATCAATGATGAGGCTAATCTGGCAAAAATTGAACGAGGAGATTTTATAGAACTGTGGAACCAGGTCAGAGAACGTCCAAAAGTAAAAAGATGAATCTCTAATTAGCGGGTTCAGTGGAACCTAGAACCCAACTCTGTGTAGTAAGAAAGGAAGGAGCCAGACTAGATGGTGAATGGTCAAGGGGGACCAGAATGTTCGCCTTGTTCCAGAGTGGTGATTGGGGGCTAGTAAGTGTTGGTCTTTTGGCCGATCCAGGTATGTTGTTGGACGTGTCCATGTCCGCTTCCTGGGAGATTAACTTCAGGCGGAGGAGTTTTTCACCTTCCGAGAAATTGGAAAAGGAGTAGTTGTTTCCTATATCGAAGAACTTCACTGCCAAAGGGTAGGCCCATTTGTATTTAATATCCTTTTGTGTCAGAACTGACAGCAATGGTTTCAGGGATCTTCTGTGCTGCCTTGTGGAGGGGGATAGGTCTGCGAAGATCTGAATGGGGTGACCCTGGCATTGCATCCGGGGCATGGATGGAGACTGTTTCATGACTTCCTCCTTCACTGCGTAGTAATGAGGTTTGGCAATAATGTCTCTTGGTGTGCCGTCTTTCCTAGGGGGTCCCAAGGCTCTGTGGGCGCGCTGTCCAGCTCCAGGCCGTGTTGGGGGATATTTGGGATCAGGTGTTTGCTTACATCCTGTACCGCTGCTGGAACATTAGTGATATACTCATCTCCTGGACCTGTTCTCTAAGTCATCATTTCTGGATAAGGAGAAATCCAGTTGGTCCTGTAATGTCTGGATATGATCCGAGTTCCGGTTTGTTGCTGCGACAGTCTTGTCTAGCTTGTTCTCAATTGTTTCCATTCTGGCTCCCAGGTTCTGGAAGTCTGATTTTAAATCCCGTGATTTTAGATGCAGTGTGAGCCAGGCCTCCTTCCAGGACAGTTTCTGGTAAAGCTCAGCCGCACTGAAGTCAGAATCTTTGACCTGGTAGTCAGTGGGTGAGGTGCCAGCATGACAGGCTATATTAGGCCCCATGGGGGAAAATACATTGTCGTCTATGGTGTGGCTTATCAGGGACTCTGGTGAGGGTGTCAAGGCCTGCTGGGTACTCACATGAGCCATCAGGGAGTGATACAGTGTCGCTGGAGCGATCATTAGCCTGTGTTCCCAGAGGCCGCCTGCGCTGGCAGCATGAGGCTGTGTGTATCAGCGCTGCTGAACTGCGGCCTCAGGTCTCTCCTGACCGAGGATCCAGGCATGGGGGGGTGGGGGGGGGGTTCCTGGGTGCCTGGGGGTGTTGTGGCTCTGTGGCTGCTGGATCCGCCGTTCCCGGAGGGCTGTATAAGGTGCTGTGGGCGCCGCTGTGCTGGGGTGGTGAGGAGCTCCTAGCTCAAGCGGCCATCTTCAGAGCCCCGCACGTGCGCACTAGAGTTATGTATATATTTTTTTCATTTGAATAAATGTGCAGATAGAGAGAGAGATCTCTCTATCTCCGTCCCCAGTGTGTGTGTGTGTGTGTGTGTGTGTGTGTGTGTGTGTGTGTGGAGATAAAGTATTCAGACCCCCTCTAAATTTTTCACTTTGTTATATTGCACCCATTTGATAAAATCATTTAAGTTCATTTTTTTCCCTCAATGTACACACAGCACCCCATATTGACAGAAAAACACAGAATTCTTGACATTTTTGCAGATTTATTAAAAAAAGAAAAACCGAAATATCACATAGTCCTAAGTATTCAGACTCTTTGCTGTGACACTTTATATATATATATATATATATATATATATATATATATATATATATATATATATATATATATATATATATATATATATATATATATATATATATATATATATATATATCTCCGGTGCTGTCCATTTCTTCTGATCATCCTTGAGATGGTTCTACACCTTCATTTGAGTCCAGCTGTGTTTGATTATACTAATTGGACTTGATTAGGAAAACCACACACCTGTCTATATAAGACCTCACAGCTCACAGTGCATGTCAGAGAAAATGAGAATCATGAGGTCAAAGAAACTGCCTGAAGAGCTCAGGGACAGAATTGTGGCAAGGCACAGATCTGGCCAATGACAAAAACATTTCTGCTGCGCTTAAGGTTCCTAAGAGCACAGTGGCTTCCATAATCCTTAAATGGAAGACGTTTGGGATGACCAAAACCCTTCCTAGAGCTGGTCGTCCGGCCAAACTGAGCTATCGGGGGAGAAGAGCCTTGGTGAGAGAGGTAAAGAAGGAACCCAAAGATAACTGTGGCTGTCCACTATTATTTAACATCCAACCTGACAGAACTGGAGAGGATCTGCAAGGAGCAATAGCAGAGAATCCCCAAATCCAGGTGTGAAAAACTTGTTGCATCTTTCCCAAAAAGACTCATGGCTGTATTAGATCAAAAGGGTGGTACTACTAAATGAGCAAAGGGTCTGAATACTTAGGACCATGTGATATTTCAGTTTTTCTTTTTTAATAAATCTGAAAAAATGTCAACAATTCTGTGTTTTTCTGTCAATATGGGGTGCTGTGTGTACATTGAGGGGAAAAAATGAACTTAAATGATTTTATCAAATGGGTGCAATTTAACAAAGCGTGAAAAATGTAAGGGGGTCTGAATACTTTCCATCCCCACTGTATGTGTGTATATATGTGTATATATATGTATATATATATATATATGTGTGTGTGTGTGTGTGTGTGTGTGTGTGTGTGTGTGTATATGTATGTATGTATGTATGTGAGAGA
This sequence comes from Lithobates clamitans, assembly GCA_037952925.1. Taxonomy (NCBI): domain Eukaryota; kingdom Metazoa; phylum Chordata; class Amphibia; order Anura; family Ranidae; genus Lithobates; species Lithobates clamitans. The sequence continues at coordinate 145,276 of JBBGZY010001331.1, read as the reverse complement.
GAGAGCTGTGAAGTCCACTTTAGATTGTTGGTTACTATCACCCATAGTTGTATTAAGCATTTGATCTATCTCTGGCTGTTGCAGTTAATTGGTCCTTTTTTGCTTCTATTTTGAAGTTAATGAGCCCAGGAGTTGGTTAGGTTATCTTTTACCATGGTAATAGAATGATATAACTACAGTATATTATTCCTTAAATACATTTAAAAACAAAGTATAATTAAGTGTATGCTGACGCATAAAGTATCCCAGCAGTAGCTCAGAATGCAAATGTCATCAGAGAAAAAAGATGTGACATGTTAATTTTTACTTTTGTTCCTCTTCTTGTCTCTGATTCACTGTTAAGAACAACACTCCCGCAATCAGCTCTGAGCATTCCATGAAGGAGTGCTGTCTAAATGCAATCACTGCCACTGCATCTTTGTCTTGTGAAGAATTGCCTACAAGGAGGTTGGCTTAATTACCTCTTTTCAAATCTTTTTTTTCTTTTGAAGACTGACATTTACAGCTGTTGTGAATAAGTTGCATATGATGGGCACAATTAAGCAAAGAGAAAACTATCTAAGGTGCATAGTAAGCATTTCTTGCTAGGTTTCCTTAACCACTTTCTTATTGGGCACTTAAACTGCCTGCCTGCCCAGGCCAATTCTCAGCTTTCAGCGCTGTCTCACTTTGAATGACAATTGCGCGGTCATGCAACACTGTACCCAAATGCAATTTTTATAAATTTTTTTCCCCACAATTAGAGCTTTCATTTGCTGGTATTTAATCACTGTTGGGTTTTTTTCTTTCTTTTTTTCCCTTTTTTTTTGGTTAAATTTAAAAAAGACCGAAAATTTTGAAAAACAGTTTTTTTCTATTTTGTTATAAAATTTTGCAAACAGGTCATTTTTCTCCTTCATTGATGTACGCTGGTGGACGGCACTGGTGGGCCCTGATAGGTGGCACTGATATGCACTGGTGGACACTGGCAGGGGCACTGGTGGGCACAGATGATGTGGCTGTGCCTCTTCCTCTTTGGGACCGATGTCCTTTTCACAGAGGCCGGTGATCGGCTTTTTTTTTTCTCCACGCTGTCATCGTGAGAAGAAAAAGATTACTGATCTTGTTTACATCACATGATTAGCTGTCATTGGCTGACAGCTGATCACATGGTAAGGGGCCAGGATCAGCCCCTTACTCCGATCTGTGATCAGCAGAGTCTCATTGACTCGGTGATCACAGAGCGCGCCGTGTGTGCAAAGGGGAGGACGTTGTCGTATGACAGCCTCCTGGCAAAGTAGGTCCATGCTGTAGCCGTCATGAAATTTTTCTCTTTTTTTTTTTCACACAAATAGTGTTTTCTTTTAGTGGTATTTAACCCCTTCCCATCCGCAATAGCCGAATGACAGCTACAACGCGGACCTACATTGCCGGAGGTCGTCAATAGATGTCCTCCCCTTTGCACGCTCCCCGCACGTCCCCTGTGCTCTGTGATCACCAAGTCAATGAGACTCGGGTGATCGGAGTAAGGGGCCGATCCTGGCCCCTTACCACGTGATCAGCTGTCAGCCAATGACAGCTGATCACGTGATGTAAACAGAAGATCGGTAATCCTTTTTCTTTTTTTTCCTCCACACACAGCGAGAAAAAAAAAAGATCACTGGCTTCTTTGAAAGGGACATTAGTCCTGAAGAGGAAGAGGTGCAGCCACCTCAACTGTGCCCATCAGTGCCACCTATCAATGCCCTCCAGTGGTGCCAATCAGTGCCACCTAGCAGTGCTGCCCATCACTGCCACCCATCAGTGCTCATCACTGCCACCCATCAGTGCCGCCTTATCAGTGCAGCCTATTAGTGCCCATCAGTGCAGCCTCATCAGCGTACATCAGTGAAGGAGAAAAATTACCTGTTTGCAAAATTTTATAACAAAATATGAAACTTTTTTTTTTTTTTTTTAACAATAAATTAAAAACGCAGTGATGATCAAATACCAAAAGAAAGCTCTATTTGTGGGGAAAAAAAATGATTAAAATGTCATATTGGTACAGTGTTGCATGACCGCGCAATTGTCATTCAAATAGTGACAGTGCTAAAAGCTGAAAATTGGTCTGGGCAGGAAGGGGATTTAAGTGCCCAGGAAGCAAGTGGTTAATCACTGCTGGCTTTTTTTTTGCCAAAAAGATTGAATTGAGAGAAAAAAAATGGTTTCAAAGTTTGTTTTGAAAACAGGTAATTTTTTTTTCTTCATTGATGTGCGTTGATGAGGCTGCACTGATGGGCGGCACTGATGGGGGGGCACTGGTAGGTGGCACTGGTGGCTACTTATAGGTGGCACTGGTGGGCACTGATGAAGCAGCCGTGGCTCTGTGTAAGGGACCAATGTCCCTCTGAAGGAAGTCTGTGATCGGCTTTTTTTTCCCCCTGATGCTGATGGATTTGGTGGTCCCCCTCATAGATTTGGTGATCACAGAGCGTGTTACGCAAGACCTGCAAGCAGCTCATGCACGGGAAGACGTCCATGGACGCCCTCCCAGCAATTAGGCCTGTGCTGTAGCCGTCTTTCAGCTATAGCGCGGGCAGCAAGTAGTTAAGTTACTTCAACATTATTGAAATCTTTTATTTATAATTTAAAGAACATTGAGTTGTCACACAAATACTTACAGTTGTAGAACAATTCCCTTGTTTTCCAAGGTGGATATAATGGCAAATCAACTAGTAGTCATTATTTTATTTTCGTTTTATAAGGTTGAAATGCTGAAATTATGTAGATAAAACCTGTCTATTGGGTAGGCTAGTCGAGAATGTTAGGCAGTTTGTGGGTGTTTGCTAAGTATTAGTGTAAAGAAGCTTACAGTGGATATAAAAAGTCTACACACCCCTGTTAAAAAAAAATGAGACAAAGATAAATCATTTCAGATTTTTTTCCACATTTTTAATGTGACCTATAAACTGTACAACTCAGTTGAACAACAAACTGAAATCAAAACTAAAATATGGTTGCATAAGTGTGCACCCTTACACTAATATTTTGTTGAAGCACCTTTTGATTTTCATTACAGCATGGGTATGAGTCTATCAGCACGGCACATCTGACTTGGCAATATTTGCCCACTCTTTGCAAAAACTTTCCAAATCTGTCAGATTGCGAGGGCATCTCCTGTGCACAGCCCTCTTCAGATCACCCCACAGACTTTCAATCTGATTCAGGACTAGGCTCTGGCTGGGCCATTCCAAAACTTCAATCTTCTTCTGGTGAAGCCATGGCTTTGTTGATTCGGATGTATATTTTGGGTCGTTCTAATACTGTAAGGTGAAGTTCCCCTTAATGTTCAGCTTTCTAGCAGAAGCCTGAAGGTTTTGTGCCAATATTGACTGGTATTTGTAACTGGTCATAATTCTCTCTACCTTGACTAAGGCCCTTGTTCCAGCTGAAGAGAAACAGCCCCAAAGCATGATCCTGCCACCACCATGCTTCACTGTGTGTATTGTGTTTATTTGGTGATGTGCAGTGTTTTTGCTCTAAACCTATCTTTTGGATTTATAGCCGAAAAAAGTTCAACCTTGGTTTCATCAGACCAGAACATATTTTCCCACATGCTTTTGGGAGACTTCAGATGTGTTCTTGCAAAATTTAGCCGGGCTTGGATGTTTTTCTTAAGAAAAGGCTTCAGTCTTGCCACTCTTCCCCCACAGCCCAGACATATGAAGAATATGGGAGATTCACATGTACCACACAGCCAATACTTGCCAGATATTCCTGCAGCTCCTTTAATGTTGCTGCCTCTTGGCAGCCTCCCTGACCAGTTTTCTTCTCGTCTTTTTCCATCAATTTTGGAGGGACGTCCAGTTCTTTGTACTTCGGAAGTGATAAAGCTTTCTCAGAAATACAGCAGAGGGCGAAGCCATCTTACTCTATTTGCTGTGTGTGACGGAGCGAGTTCCGGGTCCCGGATGACAACAAGTGTCTGCTGTTCTAGATCCCTGACTGGGGTTGCAGCCATCCGTTCCCTAGGTCTCCTATAATCTAGAGACCAACTCTATTTGGTAAGAGGCAGTTGTTTTAAACGGTGGAGGTCTGCCCATGCACCTGTGTCACTTCAGCAAGTCTGTCTCTGCACTTCACCTAGCACTGGGGGATATCTACTTGCCTGTTTTCCACAATATGCAAGAACTTCAATAATTACTGTTCTTCTGGACTTGGATTTTTTATGGACTTTTTTACTTTGGTTATTACTTTTATTGTTTTATTTTTTGCTTTTCACAGGGTATATGTTTAGTGTCTTTACACTATTTCTTTACATTGTTGCACGTGGTAATAGTGTTCTGGAAATTAATTTTTGTCGTTCACATCCAACTATGTCAATTTATTTCACTATTTATTTTTCACATAGAAAATAATCCTTTTTGTATATCATTTATTCCATCTCATCGTGGAGTCTATATACATTGGGTATTGTTTCAATTATATTTTCTATTCAAATTTACTTTTTATCACTTTAGGCACTAGATTGTTGCTATTCTCAAATAATTTTTTTAGCGCGACTTTTTTTAATTACATTTGATTCACGGTTTACTACCTTTAGTCGCAGCTTTTCTTATTGTGTTAGCGCAGTAATTTTTTTCAACATTTTAGCATAGAACTTGAGGTCACCTATGAGTGAAATTGGGAAAAAATTGGAGCATAAGTCTTGGTCAGGTTTGGGGAAAAGAAACGTGAGCGTCCAAAAATTGGTCTGGAAGCTGGTCATCGTGGGAGATGGAGATAAATACCCTGGTAAGGAATAAGTAAGAAGTTCTTAAAGTTTAGTTATAAAATTTGTCTTAACCGATCTAGGCCCAGGCTTTTACCTGCTGGGGCATGTTTGATAGTGGACAAAAGCTTTTGTCAGTGAAAGGTGTTCCCACTGCATCTTGGTCTAAAGTAGGGAGAGGCATTTTTGAGATGTGATCTATTGATTACTGAAAGATGAGGCTGCCATCAGCCAGCTTGTATGGAAATAGTTACTGAATTTGATTAGGATAGATGCAACGTCGGATATGGTGTAATTATTAGACTTTTTTTTTTTTTTTTTAAATAGTAATAACATAGAGTAGAACAACATTGGCATAAGGACCTGTGGCCAGGTCAAATAAAATTGGACCAAGTCTTGCATACACTTGTATGTCACTGTAAAACAGCCAATGTGTTTTTTTTTTTCCTTTCAAAATCAAATTCCCAGTAGGTTGGTGTATTATTATTATTTTCTGAAAATTACTTTTCGAAGCCTGTATAACAAAAACTAATGCAGACATTTGTGCTGGTCAGGGACTGCAAACTTGGAGAGTTTGAGAAAGGGATTGAGTCAGGAAGTCAATTGATATTAAGGCACCACTTCCATTGCACACAAGGGTACTTTGAAAAACAACGTATAAAACATAGCATCCATCCAGATGTGGATCTCCTCAGAAGGCAGTCTATATAGCAGTGGTTCTCAACCCTGTCCTCAAGTACCCCCAACAAGCTATGTTTTGGGAATTTCTCTTAGATAAAATAGCTATCCAAAATATCAAGCTATTCACTCTGATTTAAAGCACCTGTGCAAGATAAAGGAAAACCTGCAAACATGGCCTGTTGGGGGTACTTGAGGACAGGGTTGAGAACCGCTGTTCTATAGGACCCTATTAAGGACCTTCCATTTCTGTCTGAGTTGTACAGACTGCTTGATGTGTTTTTTTAAGGCTATGTTTTCTTCATCAATGATAACTGACCTGCACAATATGCACTTTGAAATGGTATTTCCACCAGTGACAGAAGGTTTTAAGTGAGTCCCATAGCCGATCGTGCAAGAGATCCATACCTAGATGGAGGCGTTTTTTATATGCTGATTTTCAAGTACCTTTTGTGAGTATTTGAAGTGTTTTTATTTTAAGGTTTTGCAAAAGGCCAATGCACGCATGGTCTTTAGGTGCTTGAAAGAGAGCTGCAATGCCAAGAATAATTTTGTATATCTACAGTCCTGTGGAGCAGATGGGAATGAACTTTAAAAAAAATTACCACTAGGGTTTGTATACTTAGGCACTTGAGTGCTGGCTGTCAACAATTTTTAATGTTAGGAATAGAGGTATCAAATTTTGTAGCCATTTGTGTTTTTTTTCTTTTGTTTGTTTCTACAAAAAAATTGAATTTTTTTTAAAAATTGGGGGGGGAAAAATCATTTTGGAGTTTTACAAATTGAAAGTAATTTTGTTACACTGGGAACACGAAATGCAGTATATATTAAAGTATTCTTGATTATTTTAAATAAACAAAACTTACATTTTTATTTCAAATGGAATAACAAGGATTGTATATGATAACAGGTAACCATACCCCTATTTTTTCAAATGCAACAAAAAAAGCAAGAAACATAAAAAAAAACCTCAGATTTGCCCCTTTTAGCGCCAAATGCAAAGAAAATTGGGCGCTGTAAAGTCCACCTTTAATATTTCAGCTCCATAGCGAGGTTTAACTTGGTGCTTTAAAAAATGAATTGAGAAAAGGAAACTGATGACGCAACATATACATGCAACTTAATCAATCTCATTTTCTGAACTAATGCTATCCTTTTCTAACGGTCCTCCAAAAACGTAACCCACATGCGCACAGGATATTTTGCAGCCTCTTCTAGACGCACTTTGGGTTTTTTTTCTGCCTATAAACTACTCTCCATATTAGCCTGTGTGTCCACCATGTACACAGACTTTTAGCAGCATTTAATGACAGGAGAGTTTAGAGGCAGTAAAAAAATCCACTGCCAGTGAGTCTAGGAGCAGCAGAGTTTGGGCAGAAAAAACACTTGAAGCTTGTAAACGCGTGTTAACACTAGGTGCATTTAGTGGTTGAGCGTTTAAATCATTTCAATGGCCAGAATAAATTATTTATTCTAGCCAACTAAAATAACATCCAAGCGGTTTACAAGCATCAAGCAATTTTTCTGCAAAAACACTGCTGGCTCCTAGGAGAGTTAAAGGTTTGCAAGGATTGTAAGAAGCTTTTTCACAGGTCGGTTTGTTTCTTGATTTGGTATGAATATCACATGCAGCAGAAGATGCAGGAATTTGCAGTAAGCGAGATTCAGGAGGTGTCAGGTTGTTTTGTGCAGAGACCTTGCTATCCTGTTGCAGGAGGAATATGTTTTGCAGAATTGCATTCCTAGATGTAATCTTTATCGTAAATATAATCTTCCGCACTTTTTTTTCCAAAAGAAGCAAATGGCATTGGAAAAAAACAGGGAAAAACTTTTTTTTTTTTTCTTTAGGCCTTCAAACTGTGTACAGTGCCTTGCAAAAGTATTCACCCCCTTGGCATTTTTCGTGTTTTGTTGCCTCACAACCTGGAATTAACATGGATTGTTTGAGGATTTGCATCATTTAATTTTTAGAACATGCCAACAACTTTTGAAGATGTTTTTTTTTTTATTGTGAAGCAAACAAATAGGACAAAATAACAGAAAAAGTCAATGTGCATAACTATTCACCCCCCTAAATTCAATACTTTGTTGAGCCACCTTTTGCGACTATCACAGCTCCAAGTTGCTTTGGATAAGTCTCTGAGCTTGCCACATCTTACCACTGGGATTTTTGCCCATTCCTCCTTGCAAAACTGCTCCAGCTCCTTCAAGTTGAATGGTTTGCGCTTGTGAACAGCAATCTTCAGTCTGACCACAGATTTTTTTATTGGATTGAGGTCTGGGCTTTGACTAGGCCATTCCAACACTTTTACATGTTTCCCCTTAAACCACTCAAGTATTGCTTTTAGAGGGTGACCGATAGGATCGGCCAGCCGATCTATCGGCCGATATTTGGCTTTTTTTACTTAATCGGCATCGGCCGATTGTGCTGATAAAAAAAGCCGATTATAACTTCAGCGGGACTTGCAAATGACTTCTGTAATAGAAGTCAATGCAAGTTGTCTGAAAGTTATCTGTGGAGAGGATTCTCTCCTCCCTGGGCAGCCTGCCAAGTCTGATAAGAAGAAACATTGTATCTTTTCAGGTTATTTTATCAATGAGCTGAACTCTGTGTGTAGAAGCTCTCAGTTTAACCATTTAAAGACTAAATCTTTTCTGACACTTGTTGCTTACAAGTAAATATCCTGTATTTTCTGCTAGAAAATCACTTAGAACCCCCAAACATTATATATATATATTTTTTTAGCAGAGACCCTAGGGAATAAAATAGCGGTTGTTGCAATATTTTATGTCACACGATATTTGCGCAGCGGTCTTTCAAACGCAATTTTTTTTTTTTTAAATACACTAATGAAATTAAAAAAAAAAAATAAGCAGTAAAGTTAGCCCATTTTTTTTTATCCAAAAGTTTTGATTACCTGTTTTTGTGTATTTAATATTTAAGATATCGTTATTTTTTTTAAATCTAAATTATACATACAAGTGAACTGATTGGAGGTTTGTTTTGTTTAATAAATGTTTAAATGTAAAAAATTTTCTGTATTACATAAGGTTGCTTTCACACAGGAGCGGGCATGCGTTGACGGTAAAACGCTGTTAGTTTTAGCGGCACTTTACTGTCATTTTAGCGGCGCTATTCGGCTGCTAGCGGGGCGCTTATAACACAGCTGGCGGCTGAGGAAGGGGTTAAATGCTTCCCTGAAGCGCTGCTGCCGAAACGCTTTGCAGGCGCTTCGGCAACAGTGCGCATTCATTTCAATGGGCAGGAGTGGTGGAGGAGCGGTATACACCGCTCCAAAGCTGCCGCTTGCAGGACTTTTTTTAAACATCCTGCCAGCGCATCGCCTCAGTGTGAAAGCACTCGAGCTTTCACACAGACTGCAGGGGAGCCGTTTTACAGGCACTTTAAAGGTGCTATTTTTAGCCCAAAAGCACCTGAAAAACGCCCCAGTGTGAAAGGGGTCTAACTGTTAGATTTTATGAGATGAAGGGAAAGAAAAAAGAAAAATCGGCCTAATATATTGGCCCAAAAAAATCGGCATCTTATATCGGCCATCGGCCACCGCGATTTCTAAATATCGGCCAGAGAAAAACCCATATCGGTCGACCTCTAGTTGCTTTAGCAGTGTTTGGGGTCATTGTCCTGCTGGAAGGTGAACCTCCGTCCTAGCCTGAAATCACACACACAGTTGTACAGGTTTTACTCAAGAATATCCCTGTAATTAGCACCATCCATCTTTCCCTCAACACTGTCCCGACTGCTGAAAAACATCCCCACCATGTTTCACTGTGGGGATGGTGTTTCGGTGATGTGATGTGTGGGGTTTGCAGCAGACATAGCGTTTTCTTTGGCCAAAAAGTTCAATTTTAGTCTCATCAGTCCACCTTCCTCCCACATGCCTTTTCGCAAACTCAAAACGTGCCACTTTGTTTTTTGCTGAAAGTAATGGCTTTCTTCTGGCCAACTCTATGAAGCGTACGGCTTATTGTCGTCCTATGTACAGATACTCCAGTGTCTGCTGTGGAACTCCGCAGCTCCTCCAGGGATAATTTAGGTCTCTGTGCTGCCTCTCTGATGCCCTCCTTGCCGGGTCCATGAGTTTGGGTGTGCGACTGTCTTGTGGCAGGTTTGCTGTTGTGCCATGTTCTTTCCATTTGGTTATGATAGATTTGATGGTGCTCGTAGGGATCATCAAAGATTTGGATATTTTTTTTATAACCTAACCCTGACTTGTACTTCTCAACAACATTGTCCCTTACTTTGTTTGGAGAGTCCATTGGTCTTCATGGCAGTGTTTAGTTAGTGGTGCCTCTTGCTTAGGTGTTGCAGCCTCTTGGGCCCTTCAAAAAGGTGTGTATAAGTAATGACAGATCATGTGACACTTGGATTGCACACAGGTGGACATCATTTCACTATGTGACTTCTGAAGGTAATTGGTTGCACCAGAGCTTTTTATGGGCTTCATAACAAAGTGGTAAATACATATGCACATGCCAATTATTATTTTTTTTTTTTTTCTGAAAAATAGTTTTATGTATATATTTTTCTAATTTTACTTCACCAACTTAGACTATTGTGTTCTGATCCATCACATATAATTCAGATTACAAAAAACACTGAACTAAAGGCTGTAATGTAACAAAATAGGTAAAAAGCCAAGGGCGTAAATACTTTTGCAAGGCACTGATTATGGGTTATGTTAAGTCAAGGATGTAAAGAGATTTTCTGCATTTATTGTTGCACTCAGCAGCATTGCTAAAGCAGTATCAAACCCAAAACCAAAAATGTACTCTGTTGCAGTTTACTAATCCATTAGATGAAGCAGTGGCTGCGGTAGTTTTTTTTCTACACTTTTTTTCCCTCTGTTTTCATTTTGTGGTCTCAGTAGTAACACACCTCCTGTCTTAGGGTTCCTACACTCTGTATGAAGGAGCACAGACATACCTTTGGACAGCAGCATTGTTAGTCTGGGGGGGGGGGGGTGTTATTGATGTGCTAGTGGATTTATATACACTAACAAATTGAAGCCAAACCCCAGCTAATACTTTTATAAGTAGTTACAGCAACATTTTTATTTTTGTATTTATTTTTTTGGGATAAAGGTTTTACATAAATCTGATCATTGTAAGCAACCCTGTCATTGTGTTATGGTTTGTCTCAACCCTCTAACTGCTACATTTGCAAGACGGCTTGTTCTGTTGGAAAATCAAATAAAGGAAAGAGCCTAAAAATGAAACAAATGCAGCCACCGCATCTAAGAATTGGTAAGCTGCAATATAATTTCTTTTGGGTTTAAAACCGCTTTAAGTTTACCCAGGGGGCTGTGAGTGGAAAGTCCATAGATGCAGAGTAACTCTTTTCTAGTGTCCAAGATTTGTCTAGCATGAGTTACAATTAGGCTTGTTGGTTAATTTCTAAAGTTTCCAATGAAAGCAGCCTTTTGGCGATGACCTGCGCATGTTCCCTTTTTCAGTCTAATGCCCATTTGTGGTTTCAAGGTGAGATTGAAGTCCCCATCTATTATAATGGTGCCCTGGAAAAGAGTTGACATTTATATTTGGCCACCATGGTTTGGATTTGGTTGGAAAAAGTTGCTATTATGAACGGTTTTTGGTTCCAAATCTGTAATGTCAGCAAAAAATATATTCCTGCAGAATCATTTTTTTTTCTAGGTGTTGGATGGAAAGTTTTGTAAATGGCAATGGACAAGCCTTTGTCTTTTTTCTCTTTGTTCAGGGTTTGTGTTGTAATACTATATCTATTATAGTATCTGTTATGGCTTATGTTATGGGTTACGTCCTGTTTGAAAGTGAGTTTCCTGGAAAGGATAAACCACTGCTTTGGTCTTATGCTTCCAGAAAGACTGAGCTAATTTTAGAGTTATTCAGTCCTTTGGTACAGTAAGGGCACAATATGAGCTCCGACATGAATGTAGGTAATGGCCATGGCAAACTAGATGCGTCGGGGGGAGAAAGTAGACGCACATAATGGAGAAAAAAGAAAGGTAAATAAGTGAGGGACGAAGAGTAAAAAAAAGAGGGGTGGATAAGATGGAAGAAAAAGATTTATGGTTGTAAAGGAGGGGGCGGGGGGTGTTAAATGGGTAACAGAAAAATAATTCATAAAATTAAACGAGAGCATGCAGAGTCGGATAATAATCTGACTTAAAAGTAGTAAATCTTAAAGCGGATGTAAACCCGATTCATGAAATTTGACCTAGGCACATATATGTAGTGTTTACTTATCTCTCTCCAAAGCTCTGAGTCCCATGTCTTTCTGCTGTTTGTTCCTCCTGTTATCAGCATGATAACTTCTGACAAGTTCTCTGAGACGGGAGATAAAAACCAGCCTGAGATCTGTGTCTGGGTGGGTGCTATAAATTAGCAGAGAGCTGGTCTTGTCACAGCACAGCTCTGAAAGTATCTTCCTTCTTCTGCCTATGTGGTGGTGGTGGTGGGGGGGTGTGCCTTTCCTCCAATCTGCTGTCACGCATTATAAGCCAAAACTATACTCCTACTGCAGAATGAGTAATAAAAATTCTAACATGATGTAAGAATTCTAAAGAGTATAGCTAGCTGAAGACAGCAGATATACATGTAAAACCTATGTAGGGAGATTTGTTTCATCCCTGTGTATGATCTGAGGCTCTTCGCCCCTTGACAAAGGTTCGCACCAAAGAATGGGATGCAATTGGTCTTTGGAAAAAAAACGATAAGGCCGAAATATGTCCCTTAATTGTCCCTAACGCGAGCTGCAAGTCTACTCCTGTTTGGAGAAAGGCCAAAGAACTCTACCAATCATATATCTACGAGGGTTCCATTTCCTTTGCTCACACCAAGAAATGTAGGACTTCCATACTCTATAATAGATAGCTCTAGAAACTGACTTTCTAGCGTTTATCAAAGTGGACAAGACTGAACCCATAACACCACGGTCTTTCAATAGTCTGGCCTAAATAGCCAGGCCATCAAATTAAGCAACCGTAAAGAAGGATGGAATATGGGCCCTTGAGACAACAGGTTTGGACGGCAAGGAAGGACCAACGGGTCCCCTACTGCCAATTTCATAATCTCTGAGTACCATGATCTCCTGGGCCAGGCTGGGGCCACTAAGATTACCGGCTTCCGTTCCTCCCGTATTCTGCGTAGTAAGTGCAGCAGAATCTGGATCGGAGGGAAGGCATATATCAGAGAATACTGATCCCAAGGAACTACTAATGCTTCTATCCCGACAGCAAGCGGATCCCTGGTCCTGGATACAAACTTGTCCAGCTTGGCATTGAATCTGGATGCCAACAGATCCACATCTGGGGCCCCCCCAGTATTGGCAGATCTGTAGAAACACCTCGGGATGCAGGGACCATTCCCCTGGTAACAATTTTTGGCGACTTAGGAAATCCGCCTGCCAATTGTCCACCCCCGGCATAAACACTGCTGACAGAAATGGCACATGTTTTTCTGCCCAGGTCAGTATATGAGCTACCTCTCTTTGGGCTGCCCGACTCCTGGTCCCCTCTCATGGTTGATATATGCCACTACTGTGGAGTTGTCGGACTGGACTCTGACAGGAAGACCCCGCAATCTGGACGTCCAGAATCGCAGGGCCAGACGAGCTGCCCGGATCTCCAGTAGATTGATGGGCAGAGTCTTTTCTGTCTGGGACCATACTCCCTGAACCGACGCTTCCTCTAGGACTACTCCCCAGCTGAGAAGACTGGCGTCCGTGGTTACAACTTTCCAGGCTACTGGTGGGAAAGATTTCCCTCTTTTTAAGTTGCTGGTTCTTAACCACCAAGACAGGTTCCATAGAACCTGTGGAGATAGAACCATAGGTTGATCCAAGGTTCGAGTAGACTTGTCCCAGCTTTTCAGGATACTGTTCTGGAACACTCTGGAATGGAACTGTGCATATGGCACTGTGCTGAAGAATGACACCATCTTGCCCAGTAACGTCATGCACAGCCGAACAGAAGGTGTTAGCTCCTTCTTCACCTTCTGTACCAGTTCCACTATGGAGGCGACCTTTTAAAGACGGAAAAAACACCTTCTCTTGGGCGGTGTCCAAGACCAGACCCAGATACACCAAGGCTTGGGTCGGACAAAGAGCTGACTTGTCCATATTTAGCATCCAACCTAGGCGTTGTAAAACCCGTACTGCTCTTGCAACATTTTGAACTAGTATAGGACGAGAAAATTCCCTTAGAAGTAGATCGTCCAGATATCCTACTACGGAGACTCCTTGAGACCTTAGGGAAGCCAACACTGGGGCCAGAATCTTTGTGAAGACCCTGGGGGCCGTGGCCAAACCGAAGGGTAGTGCCACAAAATGGAAATGATTGCTCTCTACCGCGAAGCGTAAGAACCTTTGATGTGGACCGAAGATTGGCACATGAAGGTACGCGTCCTTGATATCTATGGACGCTAAACGGTCTCCCTTTCTCAGGGACCTTATTACTGAATGAACCGACTCCATGCGGAAAGATCGGACGTCTACAAAGAAGTTGAGAGCCTTGAGGTCCAAAATGGGTCTTGCTTTGCCATTTGGTTTCGGCACGGTGAATAGGTTTGAGTATAACCCCTTGAATTTTTGCTCTTGCAGAATCTTATTTCTGAAATTTTATAAGAAGGTTGCTTCCCTTTCTTCTTAATAGGAAGCAGGGTGCTCTTTCCTCCAGAGATCTTTTGGATATATTTATCCAGATCCTCGCCAAACAGGCACTCTCCATGAAATGGAAAAGCAGCAAGTAGCCTTTTACATGGCGTCTCAGCAGACCAGTTCTTTAGCCACAATACTCTACGCATATGAACTGACAGTAACGCAAAACAAGACATCTGTTGAATTGAGTCTTTCAAAGCGTCTACCGCAAAACACAAGACATGAGGGATCTCGGATAGCTCCTCAGCAGATTCCTCCTGGCAAGGTATGTTCTTCACCAACCTCTTAAAGCGATCCTTTAGGGACTGACAAATCCCAATAGCCGCAATAGCTGGCTGAACTGCTGCACTAGCCACCGAAAAGGAGGCCTTTAATAAGGACTCTAGCTTTTTATCAGCCGGATCCTTGAATACCTGAGCATTATCCACTGGACAGGTTAAACTTTTATTCACAGAAGATATGGCAGCGTCCACCAAAGGTGTGCTCCATTTCTTCCTGAACTTTCCTCCATAGGGTATAAGACAGAAAAGCTTTTCGGAGGTAAGTATATCCTGTCAGGATGCTCCCAGTCCGCGTAAACCACCTGCTCCAGTAACGGATGCAAGGGAAATGCTTGGGAAATTTGTTTAGGTCACAAAGATCCCAGGGTAGAACAGGAGAGTGCAGACTCCTGAACCGGGGGTAACTTAAACCCAATTCGTACCATCTCCATTAGAGATTGGATAAACAATTTCTGGGAATGAGAGGATAAAATTGGCTCTTCAGAGCCAGAGTCCTCAGCCGAGGAATCTTCAGCCTCTCCTACCTCTTAGTCCTTTATGACCATCTCCTCCGGATCCTCTGCCCATTCTGGTTCCAGCTCACCTGGACCCATCTGGCTATAAGAGTCCTGGGGCTCTAGTGACTCTCCACTTGGCCCAGGCTCCGGGGAGGGAGATCTATTATGCTTCCTTCCCCCCTGTGTTACAGAGGCAATCATGCCAGCTATTTTGCCTTCAAGGCCCGCTAAGGCAGATGCCAAATCATCCTTTGTAACATAAGCTGAGGCAGGTACATTGGTAGTGGCCACTATGCCTGACAAGTGCAATGGTTCAGCCAGGTCAGAAGCCGCAGGTCCTTCAGGAGAAACTGAGGCTGCATCAGCATGGGGTTGGTCTCCTGTTTTTTTGTGGAGGGACTCTTACCCCTGTGCTTGCCTTATTCCCTGTTCCTCGTTTTCTGGAAGACATTGCTTACACACAAGAAAACTAAAAAGGAGTACTCCCCACAAACTACAACCAGTCTTTAACCTGTCACCGCTGTGTCCAAGACCATCAGATTCACGTGCCCACCATTCGCTCTGCTTCCTCCATGCACACGCCATTAGCTTAATGCCTATAAGCACTAGCAAGAGAGCGAGCGTGCGCATCGGCGACCCGCCTACCGCATGGCGCATGCGCTGTCCTGGTGCTCCTGTGACGTGGATAGCGGCGGCGCACGTGCACACCGGCGGCGTGTTCGCACGCCAGTGACGCGCACGCAGTGGGCGCGCACCTGCATGCGCACTCGCACGCAAAAATTTAAAAATGCGCGCCAAACCGGCCTCTGTAATGCTGGACACAGGCTCAAGGCTTACACTAGCAGTTTTACAAGGGGGAAATATATATATATATATATATATATATATATATATATATATATATATATATATATATAGATATATATATAGATATATATATAGATATAGATATATATATAGATATAGATGGATAGATATATATAGATATATATGGCCCCAAAGGGAGTACTCACCATCCCAAGCAGCAGGGCCTGTCTTGCCAGGCCCAATCTTCCCCCATCACGGTGGGTAGCGCCTCTAAGGACCTTCAGGGACCGGGTCCCCCATATTGGGGTCCACACCCCTGGACCTGTAAAGCACCCTTTATGGTTTCCTTGGGCAAAATTGACCAGGAATACCAACTTGAACAAGGGTCCAGCGCCTATAAAGGACACATTACAAGCAATACCTCGTTCTTGAACCGAGGTTCGGGTATCATCCACTTTAGCTTAGTAAGCCATCCGAATGGATCCCATTATAACGTCCTCAGTGGGACATTCTTTGAAGAAACTGAAGAGCTCCAACAGCCATGACCATCACCTTCAAGACACTGGTGAAAAAACGGAGGCACTTCCTGTATAGGAGGGGTTATATGGGAGGAACCGTCTTACTATTGGTTGCCAGTGTCCAATCACCTAAAGGTAAGCGTATAACCCACATAGTCATTATTATGGTGCTCTGTGTCCCGTGATGTACGATAAAGAAAAGTCAAGTAGCAAAAAGTGATTTACTGAGTTTCTGTGAAGCATTAAGGGGTCAACTTAGGGGTTGGTTTACTAAAACTGGAGAGTGCAACATCTGGTACAGCTGCGCATGGAAGCCAGTCAGCTGCTAACTTCAGCTTGTTCAATTAGGCATTGATTAAAAAAAAAAAACAACCTGGAAGCTGATTGGTTTCTATGCAGAGCTGCACCAGATTTTTCACTCTTCAGTTTTAGTACATTAGACATGTGCACAACCAAAAAAATTTGTTCATTTTCGTTTTCGTTTCATTAGTTTATTATTTTTTTCGGGTCATTCGTTATGATCGTGATTCGTAAATTCGTTCATTCGTAAATGCGTTCATTCGTACATTCGTTCATTCGTTATTCGAACATTCGTTCATTCGTTCATTCGTACATTTGTACATTCGTACTTTTTTACATTTGTACATTCGTAAATTCATACATTCCTAAAATCGTACATTTGTAAATTAGAAAATTCGGAAATTTGTAAATTCGAAGTTTGAAAATCCAAAAACCCAAAAATTCAAAAATCTGAAATAGTAACTAACTATTAAAGTATAGGTATTGTAATTTCCTTTCAAACTTGACTGTCAGTGAACGTAACAAATACAAATTTAACCGAAGTTACAAATTATCCAAAACGAATGCTGCATCTAAACAAATGGAACGGAACAAATTAATAATCAATAATAATAATAAAACGTTGTTATTATTATTGTTATTTATTATTATTAATTCATTACGTTCCATTCCGTTTTTTTCGGATCATTCATAACTTAGGATAAATTTGTATGTGTTACGTTCACTAACAGCCAAATTTAAAAGGAAATTACAATACCTATAAATTAAAAGTTACTAGTAATTACTAATAGTTGTTATTATTAGTTAACTATTATTTCAGATTTCCGAATTTTTAAATTTACAAATTTACAAATTCACTAATTTACTAATGCACGAATGTAAATTGCGAATGTACGAATGGCCGAATTTGCGAATGTCCAATTTTATCGAATTTACGAATATTCTGAAAAAATTCGTTAAACTGGTTTTCGTTAATTCGGATATTCCCGAATTAACGAATTTGTTGAAATTCGTTAAACGAATTCGGAACAAAACGAATTGCACATGCCTATAGTACATCAACCCCTTAGTAAATAGCAGAAGGCAGAAATAGGTTTCAGAAAATTTCATGGGTCTCAGGCAAAATAACATCCAGCAGAAAAACCAAATGCACAGTTACAGCCTAATGAACAATCACATAAAATAAGCCACCCATGGAAGCCAGGACCTCCGACCAGCTGTTGCTGAGACCCGAGAGGCAGCATTGGCAGGGCAAAGGAAGGATAAAGCAATGTGCTACAGAATAAAGAATCATACACATCCACCAGAGACATATTAGTAAAGGGGAAGGTGGGTGGGTCACCACATAAGGCATGGCACCAGAAGGACCTTCCTAACGGTGGGGGGAGGGGGCGACAGTAATGAAACTAAGGCCGGCCATAAACAGAGGTAATTTCTTTCCTGCAAGCCTTGTAAGAAATTTTCTTGATTCTCCCATCAACACACACAGTGATGCAGGAGTCCCTCCTGCTGGGCCATTGTCTGTTCCAGATGGGAGAAGACCATGATTATTGCAGCTATAGAAGCCGCTAGCAATAATAGCAGGTAAAACCTAGCATGCAGATTGTATCAAAGTTGATCAATCTATTAACTTGGTAATTCAGCCTGTCCATACATGGTTTATATCTCGGCCAGTTCAGCAGGAACCGGCCTAGATTCGAACAGTGTATGGCCTGCCTTAGCAGTAGAAAGACCTGAATATGTGCTCATAAGACCTTTGATGCAACTGGTGTTGTAATGAAGTTGTCATTAGTATACTCTCAAAAGGCAATTTCCTTGGCAGGGTGACACCAAAGCCCAGGGGCCCAACACAGTCACTCTTAAATTGCTATATAGTTCAGTAAAGGCTACATGAGGAAAATTTAGAGTTTTACCTAGATGGTGCAGCAAGAGGAGTCAGACGCCTCCTTGAAGTAAATATCCACTGTCAACACTTTGTGCCAAATATGAACTTACTAGCTAGGAAGGACCCCAAATGACAGAGATCAGAATGTGCCTAATGTTGAACAATTCCTATACTAGCTGTAGAAACTGTCGCATTTTTTCGGGTCATACAGTATATTCAAATCCTCCTCAAAATAAGGAAACGCTCCTATTGTGTAGACCATTTTAAAATAATATTTTTTACAAATGCCAATAAAACGGTGACACAGAATGCCACCGGAAATTTTGTTCGCATGTACATATGGTGGGAATAACAGAGCAAGAAAATATAGCAATTTTATTTACAGGACTGAATTTAATTGGATTGTGTTCACATTTAATATGATTGATTTTTTTTTTATCGTATATCATGGGACACAGCCACAGTAATTACGGTATGGGTTATATAGGCACCTTCAGGTGATGGACGCTGGCACACCCTAGACAGGAAGTTTAATCCCTATATAACCCCTCCCCTTACCGGGAGTACCTCAGTTTTTTTCACCAGTGTCTTAGGTGTTGGTCAGTAAAGAGTAAAGTAAAGATGTGATGTGCTGAGCGCCACTGGAATATTCCTTTGCGGGGCAAGCTATGCAACCGGATCCATTCAAAGTGTCTTTTCAGGCCGAATTGAATGGTACACGGGCCTCGCGTCGTCAGAAACGAGGTTTTTCCTGTAACGCTTCTCTTTTTAGAGAGCTGGACCCTGGGATCCAGTGCTTTGATTTTTTTTTTCAGACATATTTTCTTGCGGGGTGCTTTACGTATCCAAGGGTGTGGGTGGAACCCCTGATAAAAGGGGGCCCCGGTCCTTGGTGAGTGGTGAAGATTGGGTCTGTCTAGTTTACAACAGACCCCTGCAGCTGGATGAGGTAAGTGGAGATTCCTAAGGAATTGGTTCAGGTGGTCAGGGCAAAGAAGGGTCCTTCTATTCGCCTTTGCATGAGGTTGTTGGGAAAGATAGTGGCTTCATTCGAAGCGGTTCCCTATGCTCAGTTTCATTTGAGACTTCTGCAAAACAAGGCGCCTGCCTGGAACAAGGTGCGCCAGAGCCTCAGTTGGAGGATATCTGAGAATCTGCGAAGGGGGAAATCCTTCTTACCAGTTACCTGGAAGGTGGTTACAACAGATGCCAGCCTTACATGTTGGGGAGCAGTCCTGGAAGAGGCGACTGTCCAAGGGAAATGGTCCAGAACCGAACGGACCTTGCCCATCAACATTCTAGAGATTCGGGCAGCGTACCTAGCCCTAAAGGCCTGGACATTCAGGTTGCGGAATTGTCCTGTCAGGATTCAATCCGACACAGCAGTGGCTTATAACAGTCACCAAGGGGGCACCAGAAGTCATGCAGCCCAGGGAGAGGTAAACCATATCCTAACCAGGGCAGAAAAGCATGTGCCATGCATATCAGCAATCTTCATTCCAGGGGTAGAGAGTTGGCAAGTGGACTACTTAAGTCGCCAGCAATTTGTTCCTGGGGGGAATGGTGTCTCCACCCTGACATCTTCCTGGCTATATGCCAAAAATGGGGGATCCCGGACATAGATCTGTTTGCGTTCAGGTTCAACAACAAAGTCGACAACTTTGTGTCAAGAACAAAGGATCCACTCGCATACAGAACAGATGCGTTGGTGACCCTGTGGGATCAATTCTCACTGATTTATGCATTCCCTCCTATTCTGCTGCTACCCCGACTTCTTTGCAGGATCAAGCAGGAAAGGAAGTCGGTAGTTCTTGCGGCCTAGAAGATCTTAGTATGCAGAGATCGTAAAGATGGCGGTAGGGGCCCCATGGACCCTACCACCACGTCCAGACCTGCTATCGCAGGGACCAGTGTTCCATCCTTCCTTACAAGCACTAAATTTAATGGTTTGGCTATTGAAACTCACATTCTGAAGAATCGTGGGCTTTCAGGCTCAGTGATATCTGCATTGATTAATGCAAGGAAGCCAGCTTCCAGGGTCATTTTATTAGAGTCTGGAAGGCAAATGTTTCTTGGTGTGAATCCAGGGGTTGGCATCCTAGAAAGTATATTATAGGTAGAATCCTTGCCTTTATGCAAATGGGGTTAGAGATGAAGCTGGCCTTGAGTACTATCAAAGGCCAGGTCTTGGCCTTATCTGTGTTGTTTCAATGACCACTTGCTTTGCATTCTTTGGTCCGAAGCTTTATACAGGGGGTAACGCAGCTTAATCCACCGGTTAGGTCACCCCTGAACCCTTGGGACTTGAATTTAGTTCTGTCAGCATTACAGAAACAGCCTTTTGAGCCGATACAACATATTCCATTGGTCCTTTTGACAAGGAAGCTAGCTTTTCTGGTAGCCATATCTTCTGCAAGAAGGGTGTCAGAATTGGCTGCTCTTTCTTGTAAAGAGCCATATTTAATCATTCACAAGGATAGAGTAGTATTGCGTCCTCATCCTAGCTTTTTGCCGAAGGTGATTTCAGGTTTTCATCTAAACCACAATATTGTTCTACCTTCAGTTTTTCCAGAACCCGGTTCTATGGAAGAAAAGTCACTACATTCTCTGGATATAGTGAGAGCAGCCAAAATCTGTTTGGAGGCGACTGCTCAGATTCGGAAAACGGATGTTTTGTTTGTGTTGCCTGAAGGTCCTAAAAAAGGACAGGCAGCATTGAAATCTACTATTGCTAAGTGGATTCGGCAAGTAATTATTCAAGCTTATGGTTTAAAGGGGAAAGTTCACCTTTTCAAATCAAAGGGCACTCCATCAGAGCTGTTAGTGCTTCGTGGGCAGTGCATCTCCAAGCCTCCATGGCTCAAATCTGCAAGGCCGCAACTTGGTCTTCAATCCATACATTCACCAGATTCTAACAGGTGGATGTAAGAAGGCATGAGAATATCACCTTTGGGCTCAGTGTGCTGCAGGCAGCAGTATAGGTCCTCAGGTCTGATTGCACCCTACTTTTGTGTCCCCTCCCCTCAGGTGCCATTGCTCTGGGACATCCCATACAGTTATTACTCTGGTTCTGTGTCCCGTGATGTACGATAAAGAAAAAAAGGATTTTTTATAACCGCTTACCTGTAAAATCCTTTTCTTGGAGTACATCATGGGACAGAGAGGTCCCTCCCCTCTTTCTGAGGTACTCCTGGTAAGGGGAGGGGTTAGGGTGTGCCAGTGTCCATCACCTGAAGGTGACTATAAAATCCATACAGTAACTACTGTGATTCTGTCCCGTGATGTACTCCAAGAAAAGGATTTTACAGGTAAGCTGTTTTAAAAAAAAAAAAAAAAAGAGGATTTTTATGTGCTGCAGTCCTTGCATATGTTTAGGTAAGATTCCTATGTCCAAAGGTTCTTGGAGGGAGGAAATGCAGTGCCTTGTAAAAGTATTCACCCCCTTGGCTTTTTACCTATTTTGTTACATTACAGCCTTTAGTTCAATGTTTTTTTTAATCTGAATTATATGTGATGGATCAGAACACAATAGTCTAAGTTGGTGAAGTAAAATTAGAAATATATATATTGGTATAATTGGCATGTGCATTCACCCACTGTTATGAAGCCCATAAAAAGCTCTGGTGCAACCAATTACCTTCAGAAGTTACATAATTAGTGAAATGATGTCCACCTGTGTGCAATCTAAGTGTCACATGATCTGTCATTACATATACACACCTTTTTGAAAGGCCCCAGAGGCTGCAACACCTAAGCAAGAGGCACCACTAACTTAGCATTGCCATGAAGACCAGGGAACTCTCCAAACAATGGACAATGTTGTTGAAGTACAAGTCAGGGTTAGGTTATAAAAAAAAATATCCAAATATTTGATGTTCCCTACGAGCACCATAAAATCTATCATAACGAAATGGAAAGAACATGGCACAACAGCAAACCTGCCAAGAGATGGCTGCACACCAAAACTCACGGACCGGGCAAGGAGAGCATTAATCAGAGAGGCAGCACGGAGACCTAAGGTAACCCTGGAGGAGCTGCAGAGTTCCACAGCAGAGACTGGAGTATCTGTACATAGGACAACAATAAGCCGTACGCTCCATAGTTTTGGGCTTTATGGCAGAGTGGCCAGAAAAAAGCCATTACTTTCAGCAAAAAACAAAATGGCACGTTTTGAGTTTGTGAAAAGGCATGTGGGAGACTCCCAAAATGTATGGAGGAAGGTGCTCTGGTCTGATGAGTCTAAAATTGAACTTTTTGGCCATCAAAGAAAACGTTATGTCTGGCGCAAACCCAACACATCACATGACCCAAAGAACACCATCCCCACAGTGAAACATGGTGGTGGTAGCATCATGCTGTGGGGATTTTTTTTTTAGCAGTCGGGACTGGGAAACTGGTCAGAGTTGAGGGAAAGATGGATGGTGCTTAATACAGGGATATTCTTGAGCAAAGTCTGTACCACTCTGTGTGTAATTTGAGGCTAGGACAGAGGTTCACCTTCCAGCAGGACAATGACTCCAAACACTGCTAAAGCAACACTTGAGTGGTTTAAGGGGAAACGTGTAAATGTGTTGGAATGGCCTAGTCAAAGCCCACACCTCAATCCAATAGAAAATCTGTGGTCAGACTGAAGATTGCTGTTCACAAGCGCAAACCATCCAACTTGAAGGAGCTGGAGCAGTTTTGCAAGGAGGAATGGGAAAAAATCCCAGTGGTAAGATGTGGCAAGCTCATAGAGACTTATCCAAAGCGACTTGGAGCTCTGATAGCCGCAAAAGGTTTAGGAGGGTGAATAGTTATGCACATTGACTTTTTCTGTTATTTTGTCCTATTTGTTGTTTGCTGCACAATAAAAAAAATCTTCAGTTGTGGGCATGTTCTGTAAATTAAATGATGCAAATCCTCAAACAATCCATGTTAATTCCAGCTTGTGTGGCAACAAAACACAAACTCTTGTCCAGTTCTACAACTATGATTCTCTGGGAGAACGGGTGACTAGCTGAGAAGTTTTGATTGCCCAAATGCAATTCTAGAAGGGTCAGAAACTGGACTATTTGGTGATCTTCAGGCACAGGCAGAGTAATCATTCGTGCTTTGGTTTCCGGCAATTCAATTAGTGGTCCGATCTGGCACCTGTTTGTGAAATCACAGTTCAAAAGGGACCCTGACACATGTCTGGTGGGATTTCCCAATGATTAAAGCATTTTGTGGAAAAAATTTTGACCTACTGCAAAGTTATGGCAAAGCAGCTCCCTAACTTGCCAAAGATCGCTCTACTGTTCATAATCCCAGACCCCATCAAATTTGTCATAAAAGATGTTCGTCAACTTCATATCAGCATCTAGAGCAGTGATCCCTAATAACACCAGCCATTTGATGGCTGACAGTTCAGAGACACAACTGCAATAGTTATCCATTCACTGCATGCCTTGAATGTAACAGTTTTGAGAAGTGGGTAAAGCAGAACTAAACCTTCCTCTAGTTTTCAGTCAAGGAAGCTGCCACCTTGGCCTCTGTTTGATCTTCAACTGTCATGATAATAGGCGTGCGCAGGGGGTGTGCCTGGGCACACCCTAGTAAATATGTAATTTACCATCACCTTCCTTTTCTAAATGAACACAGTGAATACACTGGTTTACTGTGTCAATTCAAACCTGAAGCATAGTAAACTGTGTTTACTATGCTTCAGTTGGTAATGAACAGGAAGCCACTCAGCACAGACTAATTCGTTCACTTCCCTGTGCAGCTGAGGCTGCAGAGAGAGGCATGTGTGTTTGACCTTTTGGGGTGCACACCCTAATGCAATAGGCACACCTATGGCCATGATGCTGCACATGTGATCAGTTATGATACCAGTCATTTGATGTTTCGTTAAGTGCTCAAGCAAATGGGACAGTTATATTCCTGGCACGTGTCAGAATGTACTGTAACTTTTTTTGAAACTGTTAAATCGATGGGTTTAGTTCCACTTTAAATCTATGGGTTTAGTACTGCTTTAAATTGTATCTGTGTACTTTTGTGCCTAGAGTTTTACTCGTGGTATAGTAACCTGCTTAAAAAAAAAAAAAATTTTTATGTTTGCCTTTTAATCCTTGAAATCCCCACATTGTGTGGCTCTTCCAAAAGCAGCTGCCCATTTATGCATTCTCATTTTGTGTGCATGTGCGCATCCCCTGCTGTGGTATAGGGGCCATCTTCCTAAACTTAGTCTATGGATGCAGTCTGATTATCCAGCTATTAGTATATCAACCTTCAGGCCAAATCTAGGACAATCAATCTTGGATTACAATGCTGTTCCTCTACAGATGCACAATGAGTGAGCAACTAGGACAAGAGATGTTTTTTTTACATCAACAGGTAAAGATAAAGAAGAGTCTAAAATAAAAACAAATTCAGCCACCAACCAATAAGGACTATTGAGTTGCAAGATATTTATTAAGTTTACATACACTATATTGTGTTGCTCAACCTTTAGATACATTCTTCAAACCCAAGGTTAGAAAAGACCAGCTCCACAAATCCACCTTTGCTTTCTTTTAGGAACATTCAATGTAACAAGCTTACAGAATTATGTCTGCAAATAAGCACGGTTGTTTTGAGGCCTGCTAAAAAGAGCTAGCACTCCCAATGGAAGGGAAGATAAGACACCGTAATCTTTAGAACCATGTGAATTAAGTACCTAGTCAAACTTCTGGAATCTCTATGGCAACTTGCAATGCCTAGAGCTTCACTTACAATCACTTAAAGAAGCAATTTAATGGTAAGAGTATAACACAATGTCCAGGTCAGTTTCTACAGAAGAAACAAATGCAGTAAATGTTAAATTTCAGGCTTTAAAACTGATATAGTTTTATTTCCCCTGCACCATTGCAAGTTTGACTATAATAAAAGCAACTTTGAAGGACAGAATTATCATAGAATCTCATTTTTGTTTTGATAAAACGTATAAACAGTATATACGCTAAGCAATAATTCATAAAAGCAATTATATATTCATTTACAAGTAATTGCTTGCATAATAGATTAACTGTGTTTACAGTACAGACATTTGATTTGTCAGCCCCTAATGTCGTTTTGCTCTTTCTAGTTTGACAGCAGGGAACATTCTGCATCAGGTGGGTATTTATTTGGTTGTACACAGACATTCTTCATAATTTCCCACCTACAATGCTGCTAATGGATTACTACAGTTTATATATTTAAAAATATGAGTAAATAGAAGGCATGCAAGTGGTGTACTAATGCATACTTTGGGCGGTAAGCACAATATGTAAATTACACTGATCTCTATAGAACCCGTCCCTAGATACTCTACTACTCTCCCCACTGTCCTCCAGTGGAGCACAAGGGATAGATATATGACATGAGAGCATGGTTTTTATAGCAGATTATTTAATGAAGGCTGACACAGTGGACATTTAGCTTCCATGTTACACTTCCCCCTACCTCTGAATATGTAAACTTCATGGAGTTCTTCCTAAAAGCTAAACAAGCAGCTAAGTATGGAATGGCTGCTTCCTTATAGATTTTCTAATTGCACCTACACAACCTATAATAATCTTAAGCAATATTGTTTTGCATGGGGCTCAATTGCAATTAATTGGATGCCAGAGCAAACCTTTATTTCTCAAGTCATCTTCCAGGACGGCACACCTGAGAGATGAGAGGCTCCTCCCGACAGGAAACACAATCAATCAACAGCTGTTTTAAGTCCACACCCTTCCCCTTGATCCTCAGTTTTTGATTGTGTTTCTCCCTACACAGCGAAACTGTTTGTTTTTTTCCAAATGACCGAAGCCTGGGGCTGGTGGTCTCCCCCTGGGAGCCGGACCAAATGCCTGGGAAGCCTCTGGGTCTGGCAGGATATATTTATCCTTCCCGGGGGGTTCCCCTATCCTTTCTTCAGGGGGGGCAGCAAAAACTGGGAAAGCCCCCCTGATAGCTGAAGGCCCCTGGGTACAGTGGTGTACCAAGAACTTCAGGGGCCCTTATCCTGTCTCCCCCCTTACCTGTCCGGGCGTCCGTTCAGAGGGGGGTGCTGGCCGTCGGTTCTTTCCAGGGGGATCGTATCCCCTGACTTCTGGGCCCCTGGTAGCTCGCATGGGCTGCTGGGGAGGGCACCGCCTGAACGACTCGCGTTCTTACCCAGAAGGGAAGGCTGAGAGTCAGCAGGAGCAGGCGCCCACATCCTCCTTTCGAGGAGGCACCAATTCACTATGGTAATTGTC
Organism: Lithobates clamitans; assembly: GCA_037952925.1. Lineage (NCBI taxonomy): Eukaryota > Metazoa > Chordata > Amphibia > Anura > Ranidae > Lithobates > Lithobates clamitans. The sequence continues at coordinate 118,697 of JBBGZY010001331.1, read as the reverse complement.
TGCCTAAACCACCTCAGATGGGAATGAGGAACGTATGGCATTGCCCCCCCCCATGTGTATATACTGACTGGTACAGTGCAGGACACAGCCTAACCTTGCAGCTCCCTAAAGGGACAGCAGTTGGAGGGGGGGGGCACTTTGGCGGCTATCCTCCTTGCGTGTGGACCATAAGGATGGAAAAGCAAGCCCGGAGGCTGTGGCAAAAGGGGGAAGACGACAACGGTGAGTCAAAAATCCCCAATCCCAGCCAGATGGTTTCTGGGCATTTGAGATCATCTCCCCTGGGGTCTGGATTCAAATAGCCCAGAAGCTTTTGCTAAGAACACCAGCCACAGCTCCCTCTTACATCAATGATGCTGTATGGTGGACAAGTGGTGCAGAGGAGCGTATGTGCCTAAACCACCTCAGATGGGAAAGAGGTAGGTAGGGCATTTTTCCCCTTCCACCTATATTTACTGAGTGGTGCAGTGCAGGGCCTGGGGTCTGCATAACAAAACAGCCCAGAAGCTACTGCTAAAAACCACCAGCCACAGCTCCCTCTTATAGCAGAGACACTGTGGTTATCACAATAGTAGGTTGCCAGCCTCTCCCTACATACCCGGTTGTGGTACATTAGTAGGGGTGAATATAGCAAAGGGGGTGACCTGGTAGAACAAAGAGTTCCTTACTGGCCAGGTATACCACTGAACAAATTATTAATGGTGCAATGGTTGAAGGATTCAGGAGTAAGCTCCCTTGCTCAGCAGGTGCACTAGGTTATCTTGCCCTATTAGCCCAGCTGCTAGGAATCTGAAGTTGCTCCAAGCTGCTTAAAAGCTGACCTAACCTTCAACAATGTGGCAGGGACCAAGCTTCTGTGTGGCACAGTAGGGGTTCCCTTGTGACAGATCCTCCTTTTGGGGGTTGCTTGCTATGGGTAACTTTTCATAAGCTCCAACCTCCCACTCCACTCTTACATTGTGATTATATTTTAATGCAGGGGGTAAGAAAAACCTTTTTGTTGGTTTGGGCTACAGTCCACTCAGTGACAGATCTAAAAGCGATTTACCATAAATCGTTTTCCTATATCCTTTGAATAAGGATTTTCTGTGCAAACATATGCAAGAGCTAGATGGCTATATGATTGCTTGTTAAAGGCCTGCAGGTGGCTATTTACCACCAGGCTAAATTGGTAACCACCCTTTCTAGGGGTCTTAAATTGGTCTCTAGGGCTGGGCTCATTGAGACTTTAGTTACTAATCAGCCCCACCCGTGTATGAGCTGGCTAGCGTTTGCTCAATCTACGGAGGTAAGGTAGGACAACAGCTACTATAGTAAGGTGTCCAACCATTTTAGGATTGGTTCCTTCACTGGTGGTGAAGGATTAGTATCTACAGCCCAGGCTAGGCCTATGAAATAAATTGCCCCTGTTTGGTTATCTCATAAAGGGATACACCATGACTCCTTGGCTGCTCACCAGTAGACCTCAGTAGTGAAGGTTTGTCCTTGCTGGGGTGTTTGGTGGCACAGCAGAAATACACATTGAGATTTGTGACATCTCTGCTCATAAGGGGTATATTGCTGTACATCAGAAATGCACTGCACTGAAGCTTGTTGGGTGTCCTTTATGCTAAAGGTACTGCTTTGTTTGGCTACAGATCAGAAAAATACAACAGGGAAGGTGGTCTGTACTTTCTGGTTTTGTGCCGCACGGCAGAAACGCACATCATTGAGTCTGGTAAAGACATCTCTGCTCATAAGTGTTATATTGCTGCACATCAGACCTACACAAGTTTGAGGTCTGTCTGTGGGGGTTTTGTGTCCTGTATTACTGCCTTATTGGTTGCTTATCAGAAAGGCAGCAGGAAAGATTGATGGTCCTGATTTGTCAGGCTCCATAACAGAAGTACAAATTGAACCTGGGCCAGGGATGGTACATATACTGCCTTTGGTAATCGGTACAGCACCACAAAGTGGCGTCGTGCTGATTCAGACAGTGCTATTAACGGCAATGGCTGCCGATTTTAGGCATACGATTTGACATGTTGAGTCGCATGCCAAATCGCTTGAAGATGGATGTGCTATCTCTATTCAGAATTGTTAGATTGTTGCACATCAGAGATATACACGACTGAGGTCTGTCTGTGGGTCCTGTATTACTGCCTTATTGGTTGCTTATAAGAAAGGCAGCAGTGAAGATGGATGGTCCTGATTTTGTTGGAAAATACAAAATTGAACCTGTGCCTGGGGTAGTACACATACTGCCATTGGTAATCAGTGCAGCACCACAAAGTGGCCCGTACTGATTCAGACAGTGCTATTAACGGCAATGGCTGCCGATTTTAGGCATGCGATTTGACATGTTGAGTCGCATGCCAAATCACTTGAATATGGATGTGCTATCTCTATTCAAAATTGTTCTTGCACATCAGACACATACAAGATTGAAGGTTGTCTGTCCTTTATGTCTTACATTTACTGCCTTATTGGCTGCATATCAGAAAGGACACAACAGTGAAGGTTGTTTGTCTTTTTCTGATTTTGTTTTTGCTGCTCAGCAGGGAGACACATTGAGCGTGATGGCATCTCTGCTCAGTATTGGTATATGCTAAACATCAGACATACACAAAGATTGAACATTGTTTGTGTCCTGTATGTCCTATATTTACTGCCTTATCTTCTGTATATCAGAAAGGCGCAGCAGTAAGTGGTGTTTCTCATTGATCTTCCTTGCTGTTTCTTAGGTATACACAGGGGGTTGTTGGCTGCACTCCTCCAGGGAGCCACAGCATGGGGACCCCTTGTTTGTTCGACCTGAAAACTGCTTTTCCTGCGACCTGTGTAATCTTGAGGTCTGTGGTTCCGTAAGCAGGGACTGCTGGAGACGCTGCGACCTGGAGTCGCACAGTCACGAATGGTACCCTTTGGAAGCCATAGTATATGACTTCTCAGGCGTCTTGCAGTCCCAAGTGGCACGTTGGGTCGCACGGGTGTGGGAACCCTAAGCTTATCTGTCCCTCCTGTTGAGGTTTTGCTACGCAGCAGGGATACTCATTGTGGAGTTGTTGCCTTATTTTGCAGTAGACCAGAAAGATCGCAGCTGTAAAGGCTGTCGGTTGTTTCTTTGTTTTTATGTTGCTGCACAGCAGAAATACTCAACATTGAAGCTTGTTGGTGCTTTCTGTTTTATATTGCCTTACCCTATGGCACTTCAGAAAAACCCAATGCTGTAGGTTGCTTGTGTTCTTTCTGTGTTGGTTCTATGTAACTGCACTACAGAACTGCATAACAGAAAGGATTGTCTTATAACTGTACTTGGTGGTTCGTCATAAATATGCAACATAGAAGTTTGGGTCTTTCTGTCTTCTCTTTAAGGCCTTGTTTTGCTGTACATCAGTAAAACACCATTGTAAAAGGGGGTTCCTGTCCTTTCTGTATTTACCAGTTATGACCTAGCTAGCTGCACTTCAGAACTGCGCAGCATTTAAGGTGTGTTTGTGTCTTAATGTTTACATATTGGCCGCACATCAGAAAACCAGACTGTGAGGTTCAGATTTGGGTCTCTTCCCATGTTTGATATGTTGGTTTAGCTAGTCACACTCAGATACACAACATTTTTGTATATGTTTGTGTCCTTTCTGTTTAAATCTATTGTGCTATGTCCACAATCTATGATTTTTTTTCTTTTTATTTGTGATATTAATAATACATGTATCACCTTTTGTATTTCAGCCTTCTCTTCCGTGGAAGGGCCAGGAGTTCTGGCTGCAAATGTCACATGTCAGAAAGCCTCGACCCCTTACTTTCAGGGATGCCAGAGCCATTTCCTAGGGTTGAAGCCCGGTAGAGTTATGGGTCACGGGAGGAAGGCGATGAGTCGTCCTGTAATAAGAACTTAGGAAGTTCGGTTCAGAGGAGTTTTATGGCCTGAAGATGAAGTATAAAGATGTATACCCGACCAAATAGGTTACAGCTCGGTGCATGGCCTTCATTTTGCCCTTCTAGCAAAACTAGATGTAGCAGTATGAGTGTTCTCCTCCTGCTACCAGTGTTAATCTCCTGAGTAGGCTCTCAGGCATAAGTAAAACTATAGATTGGGCATGCCTTAAACCCAGGGGTTAAGTTTTTGTTAATCTATTTCCCTTAAGTAGGTTTCCCTTCAGTCTTTGCTGACGTAAAGATAAAAATGAACAAAAAAGGTTGTCTGTCAGGGGCCCCCCTTTTGGCAGTTTTATTTCCCTGGACAGGGTTGTGTTAAGACAGGCTCCCTTATTGATCAATGTAGTGACCTTGTCTTACAACACAGCTCTCCGATTAATCTTTTTAGTGGTTCTAAGCAGCACCTATAGGCAGAATAGGCCATTGTTGTTAGATGTGTGAAAGGCAACATTGATAACCTACAAGTTTAACATGTTTTCTGATTCCATCTTTAAGAGCCCACTCCACCTAGATCCTGCATCCGAAGCAGAGAAGGCAGGAACACCGGTGGAGTAGACTGGCAGATCAGCCGCATGATCCAGCTAAGATACCTTCATCAAGCATATGGAGTGAAGGTAAAGCTCACTGCAGAACCGAGGTTCGCCAAGAGGGTCTTGCAGTGGTCCCACCCTAAAGGTAGGCCTGAGCTACTTGATTATCCTCTCAGGTGTGCCGTCCTGGAAGATGACTTGAGAAAAGTACTAGTTACTTACCGGTAACTGTCTTTCTGGGAAATCTTCCAGGACGGCAGGCCTACTTCCCACCCGTTGGAGGAGGGAAAATTTTAGAACACTAGAGGGTGAGTACCTATGAGGAATGATTTCCCTTGTGAAACAGGTTCAGGAGTTACTTCTCTACAAACTGAGGATCAAGGGGAAGGGTGTGGACTTAAAACAGCTGTTGATTGATTGTGTTTCCTGTCGGGAGGAGCCTCTCATCTCTCAGGTGTGCTGTCCTGGAAGATTTCCCAGAAAGACAGTTACCGGTAAGTAACTAGTACTTTTTCCCCCTAACCCTGGCCACCGATGTCCTTTTGTGAACACTCTTCCAGTACCCAGCTGATTGCATTGGTGGGCAGCGACCTATAGTGTGTCTGGTGATTAAGGATGAGCTCCGGCGTGTTCACAAGCCCATGTGCAGAGCCCGCCAGGAAGTTGGCACTGAGCTCCGGCGTGTTCGCAAGCCCATGTGCAGAGCCCGCCAGGAAGTTGGCACTGCGCTAATCACAGGCAGTGAGACATTGTCCTGATGTGCAGGTGCAGAGATCAGGAAATGTCTCCCTGCCTGTGATTAGCGCAGCACAGTGCCGACTTCCTGGCGGGCTCTGCACGTGCGCTGTGCACACATGCCAGGGCTCATCCTTACTGGTGATCCCTCATAATGGTGGTCAGTGGTGGCTGTTTTGGCTCCATTATTATCCTCCACTATGTAACACACAGGCCAACCGGGTTAAGAAGTGAAGCAATAAGACACGTTTTTGTGGTTAATCCAAAGTGTCATATCTAAATCTCTAAAAAAAAAAAAAAAAATACAAGAGTGGCAGTTTCTGGCTTTATCTAGCTTTATACTCAACAATGCGGCCGAACAAATACAGCAAAGAGCTAAGAAGGCAATCCAAGTTTTTTCCAACAATACTTAGGGTTGTAATATTTGGTTTTCTTTTTATAAAGCATGCTGTCCTGCAATTGGCCTAAAAAAAAAAAAAAAAACACATTTAAATACATGTGCAAAACTAGTGGTAAAATGTATTGACTAATAACATAGGGGAATACAATGGGCCTACCATTGCTAAACAAGTTAAGCAATATAGAAGCCACCCCCTCCACCAGCCTCATTTTTTCCTTTCTCCCCAGTCTACTAAGCATGATAGAGTGGCCTGTTACTGCAAGTTGTGGTTCCTATATAAAGTACCGTATATACTCGAGTATAAGTCGAATTTTTCAGCACATTTTTTTGTGCTGAAAGTGCCCCCCTCGACTTATACTCGAGTCAAGCACTTTTCTGCAGCAAAAAAATTCATTTTCCGAACCGATTTTGGGGCCCCGTATCTCAGGGCCACTTAGTGCTAGGAACCCCAAATTTGGTGTGCAAACCCAGTGGAACTGGTACCACAACATATCCAAAGATGAAGTTCCTAGCACTAAGTGGCCCCGAGATACGGGGCCCCAAAATCGGTTCGGAAAATGTCATTCTCTGCTGCAGAAAAGAGCTTGACATTTTCTGAACCGACTTTGGGGCCCCATATCTCAGGGCCACTTAGTGCTAGGAACCCCAAATTTGGTATGCAAACCCAGTGGAACTGGTACAATAACATATCCAAAGCTGGGGTTCCTAGCACCAAGTGGCCCTGAGATACGGGGCCCCAAAACCAGTTCGGAAAATGTCATTCTCTGCTGCAAAAAAGTGCTTGACTTTTTCTGAACTGATATTTGGGGCCCTGTATCTCGGAGCCACTTGGTGCTAGAAACCCCAGCTTTGGAAATGTTATGGTGCTAGTTCCACTGGGTTTTCAAACCAAATTTGGGGTTCTTAGCACTAATTGGCCTCGAGATATGGGGCCCCACATTCAGTCAACTGTGTCCATCTGCAGCAATGTCATTTCGGGACCCTTTGGGTTCAGAGACCCCAAATTTTGGCTGCAGCTAGGGGGCATCTAGGAACCCTTAACTACCGAGTTTGAAGTTCAGGGGACCTATGGCTGCAAATGGGCACAGTGTGGCATGCAAATGGGAACAGTGATGCTGCAAATTGGCATTGTTGACCCTCTTTTCCACTTACAGTAGCTGTGCATTTCTCACCCTCGTCTTATACTCGGGTCAATAAGTTTTTCCCATTTTTTTGTGGTATATTAGGGCCTCGACTTATACTCGGAACGACTTATACTCGAGTATATACGGTATGTGCTGAAAATTTCACCCCTACTGATAAGTTGCTGTTGACAGAAGTAAAGCTGTTTGCTACATCAGATGAGATGCAAAAGATAATGGGGAGATCCACAAATGTAAAAGAAAATGTACAAATAGCAGCAAAATAGAGGTGCTGCAAATCTATCCAATAGTGCTTGTGATTGTAAAGGATAGTGATGCAATAGTGATTGTAAAGGCTCACCTTGTAAAATAACCCATCCAGTTTAAAAATAGAAATGAAAAGCAAAACATTTGTGTATAGTATATATAACAAAAACATTATAAATTACCTTTTTTTTTTTCCCTCTTTTTTTTTTTTATCAGTGATCACATTCCCTCTGTTCTCAACTGCGAGGTGGGGGGAGAAGTAGCACTGAGCTTCCCAGTGAAGGGCTGTGCAGAAGGGCGTGTCAGGATAAGTGTGTTCAGCATAGCTAGGCAACTGACCACGATGTACTCTCCTGCTTAGTGTGGTCCGTTTTTAAAAGAAAAGCAAGGGGACTAGCAGGAGCATCCGGATTTCACAAAAAAAGGAAGCGATACAAAGAGAACTGGATACTTTCTTATACAAGTACATAGTACAGCAGGCACATATCAGGAATAAGAAATATTGGGGTAACAAACTTTTTAACCACTTCCCGAACCGGCGCACGCCGATGTACGTCGGCAGAATGGCACGGACAGGCAAATGACCGTACCTGTACGTCCCTTTAAATTTGCTGCCATGGCATTGCGTGTGCGCCGGCCGGGACCTCCATGAGTCGGGTCGCGCAGACTCTATCGCCGCGGGCATACCCGCGATAGTCTCGCAGGGAGGAAGAATGGGGAGATGCTAATGTAAACAAGCATCTCCCCGTTCTGCCTAGTGACAGTGTCACTGATCTCTGTGATCGGAGCAGAGATCCGTGACGTGTCACACACAGCCACGCCCCCCCACAGTTAGAAACACGCCCCCAGGACACACTTAACCCCTACACTGCCACCTAGTAGTTAACCCCTTCACTGCCAGTGTCATTTACACAGGAATCCGTGCATTTTTATAGCACTGATTGCTGTATAAATGACACTGGTCCCAAAAATGTGTCATAATTGTCCGATGTGTTCGCCATAATGTCGCAGTCACGATAAAAATCACTGATCGCTGCCATTACTAGTAAAGAAAAAATATTAATAAACATGCCATAAAACTATCCCCTGTTTTGTAAACGCTATAACTTTTGCGCAAACCAATCAATCGCTTATTGCGATTTTATTTGTATTTTTTTTACCAAAAATATGTAGAAGAATACGTATCGGCCTAAACTGAGGGGAAAAAAATTATTTATATATTTATTATAGCAAAATGTAAAAAATAATGCTTTTTTTTTTCAAAATTGTCGCTTTATTTTTGTTTATAGCGCAAAAAATAAAAACCGCAAGGGTGATCAAATACCACCAAAAGAAAGCTCTATTTGTGGGAAAAAAAGGACGTCATTTTTGTTTGGGAGCCACGTCGCTCAGTTAAAGTGACGCAGTGCCGAATCGCAAAAAGGCTCTGGTCTTTGGCCAGCAAAATGGTCCGGGGCTTAAGTGGTTAAAGTGCCATGATTCACTGGGAACTCTTTACACTACACAAAAAATCCATTAATGCTTTAGCAATTATGTCCTTTAGGCAGGTCCATAATCATTGTAATGTATGATGCATCTAAACTGCCCCATAGGGCTCATGCATACAGCTGTAATTGAATTGGAGAAGTACAGCCAAAGCTCATTTGGCTGTACTACTCCTGTGCATCACAGGGGTGCAGTCCGTTCTTCATTCCTGTGACACGTTTTCAGGGGGCTGGGTCCAGAGCAGACACCTGTCTGATCAGGGAGCTCTGAGAATCAAGCAATCGGCGGTGTTTGATCGTTCAGTACTTGTGCAGGGGACAGAGCAGCATCGAACAAATGCTGCATACGCCTGGGTAAGTATGATTTTAAAAAAATATCCGTAATTATCTTAAGTCTTTCAACATTGGATCTTGCTGGCAGCAAGATTTAAGAAGTAAACACATACACGCGTGTGTGCACACAGCACTTAGAAGTGTACATGTGTAAATTAATTCTATTGGCTAGAATAATAATTTATTTCAACCACTATGTATTCATGTCAATTACGTTAAATTATGCACTCTAGAACGCAAGTCTTAATGGACACATTGGATTACAGTATCATAGAGCTGTGTCCAAAAAATAAATGTTGTACAGCTCTAACTGTGGCATGTAATATTGTAATTGTAACATAACATTGTAATATAACATTGTAATATCCATGCGCATGAAGCTCTTTAAAAAAAAAAAATAGGGGCAATAATAAAGCAGCATGTACTTATCTACCCTTTGATCAAATCCTTACCCACATCAACCCCCGAATGATTTACCCCCCCTTCATGACCAGGCCATTTTTTTTGCAATACGGCACTGCGTTATTTTAACTGACAATTGTCCAGTCGTGCAACGCTGTACCCAAATAAAATGTGTCCTTTCTTTCCACAAATAGAGCTTTCATTTGGTGGTATTTGATCATCACTGTGTTTTGTTTTTTTGCGCTATAAACCTAAAAACTGACAATTGTGAAAAATACATTTTTACTTTCTGCTATATAACATATCCAATAAAATAAAAAATATTGAATTTCTTCATTAATTTAGGCCAATATGTATTCTGCCACATATTTATGGTAAAAAAATTCCAATAAGCATCTCTTGATTGGTTTGCGCAAAAGTTACAGTATCTACAAACTATGGGATATTGTTATTTATTTTACTAGTAATGGCGGCAATCAGCGACGTATAGCGGGACTGCGATTTGGCGGACAGACGGGATGCTGACACTTTTTAGGAACCAGTGACACTAATACAGTGATCAGTGCAAAAAATATGCACTGTCACTGTACTAATGACACTGGCTAAGGAAAGGGCTAAACGGGCAATCCAAGGGTTAACTGTGTGCCTAGTCAGTGTTTATGCATTGTGTGGGAGATGCTTTTGCTAAGGGAAGGCATAGATCCATGTTCCTGCTTTACAGGAACCCCGGATCCACGCCTTCCGTACTGATGGAATGGTGATCTACCTGGTTTACACAATTCTGGCTCTCTGCCTAATGATCGCGGGTGCCGGCGGACATCGAGGCCACGGTACCCGCAGATCAGCTCCCGCTGTGTCTAATTACAGCGGGAGCAGGTCACCAGCTATGTGATGGCTGTGCTGAGGCTGTGATGGCTGTGCTGGGAGCACAGCCTGCCTGTCCTTCAATGATCGGTCTTGTGTTGATGCTGCCATTCACTTGGAAGTTTGGTGTACTGCAATTTCTCCTCCACCTCTCTAACATACACCAGTACATTTTTCGACTAAAATCGAAAGTGTTTAGTTAAATAATGCATTTTTTCATCAATTTCAAAACTCATTATACACTAATGGAGTAAAAAAAAAAAAAAAAAAACACCTAATATGTTATCATTTATGGTTTGAACAAACTACACAGATTTAGCCGTTCTATAACGTCTTTACTCTGTAAAACCAAGTTTCGTTACAAAAATATTGCTTTTTTGAGTCACATTGCTTCATTCTTTGCTATAAGTGCATACTACTTTTCTGTTGTTGAGAACAAGTAGCCCAAATTCCACCCAGGCACCCACACACTGCACAGCCAATTAAATCGCTGTGTGGACAAATGCTTGCACAAGTGGGACATAACAAAGGGGAAGATCCTAAGGGTCCTTTCACACTGGGGTTGTTTGCAGGCACTATTGCGCTAATAATAGTGCCTGCAAACCGACCCGAAAGTGCCGCTGCTTTAATTCCAGTGTGAAAGCCCCGAGGCTTTCAGGACGGGAAAAAAAGTCCTGCCAGTAGCATCTTCGGAGCGGTGAAGGAGCTAAGTGTATACCGCTCCTGCCCATTGAAATCTGCAGAGGCGCTTTGTGGTGGTTTTAACCCTTTCTCAGCTGCTAGCAGGGGGTAAAACCGCCCCGCTAGCGGCCGCATACCGACGGTAAAGTGCCGCTTACAATAGCGGCGCTTTACCGCCGCCAACGCCCCCGCCCCAGTGTGAAAGGACCCTTAGAGTTATAACAGACAATAGGAGTAATATGGTGGCAGCATTTAAACAAACCGCAGCAGCAGAAGAACCACCCTGGTCAAGGTAGGAAGACTACCCCATGACAGAAAGTGACTGTGAGACTGAATCCAAAATGAATGATCTGCGGTGAGCCATTTTTATTATTCTTTTACATGACACTACAGTCAATTATCAAATGGATATGAAATAAATGATCTTGGGTCTGTCTGCTCTACTGGTGTACCTTTTGTTATTTTTCCACCTAATTTGTATCGCGTGTAAAACTATTCCCATAAGATGTTGGACCGGACACCATGTGTGGTCTCGTCTAGTGCATGGAGGCAAGTGTTAAAATAATCTTTGATAAAGCGAGATCAATAGTGACCTTCAAGTTTTCCATTCCATTGCAACACTGAAGATATTGGAGCATTGTGGCCTTACTATTTTAAATTATCCCCCCTATGCTGGTTAACTAAAACTACTAGTACATTCAACATGATCGAAAGACTCCTTAAACTGAAAAAGTCGGTCTGCCAAATTGCAAATAACATGGGATGGGACACAACTTGCTCCCTAGTAAAATGGAAAAAGCTCACATTGCATGACCTACTGCTGCCTTTTGCGGAGCAGGACATATTAAAACCCTCCATAGTGACACCATGTCAATGTCCTTGCCCTCTTTGATCTACTCTCTACTCAGCCACCTTGAGGACTTTAAACCGGACACTAGCTACCAAGACCATGCCACAATTGCACAGGTGATGAAAGAGAATGTGAACCAGCGTTTTGCTTCATTCATTCTTAGAACCAAATAACTGATGAAATGTTCTCGTCGGTGCTTGCAGCAGCTGCTTGTTTTTTTGTGAATTCCGCTGTCTATGAAAACCCTTGTTGATGTTGCAGATCAGATGAGAATATTCAGGAACTGCTCAAGAAGGCAGAGGAGTATGCCCGTGCCGTAAGAAAATTCACATTGCCCCACTTACAAGATGAGGATCTGTCTGACTCTGAAGATGTGTAAGAGGAGAATATTGAAAAATCACGGGAAGTGGAAAAAGCACCATCCACATCAAAGCAGCCAGTCTTTCAGTTTCTTTCAAAATGATGCAGAAGACCCAGGCAGAGCATCTCCCCAAACAGGCAGCATAGAGCAGCAGATTAGTCATTAGACTGGTAATCCGGTGCACACAATCCATTTTGCTATCGCCTTCTCCCTGGCCTCAGTGGCTTGTTGTTCCTTAGTCAATTTTGTATTTTAAAACACTTAAAAGAGCAGTGCAAGTAGTTTACTGTGGTGGTGCACTGACTTGACTTGGCCGTCATTGGAGGGTTTATGAATCTGTGGGGTTGAATCAAGGGAAAAAAAAATCAAGTTATTCTGATTTTACTTTCTCACCCCACACAGTCAGCTCTAAGTTGTCTCTCTATAATATACCTACATATAACTACATGTATGGCCCTTCCGGCGCCCTGCAAAAATTGACAGTGCCCCTCCCAGTGACCACATCCCTCCTATATAAATTTTGGTGAGATACTTCAATTCTGGGCAAGCAGCAGCTGAGAGATATTCTGAAATCTCTTCCATTTAAGATTCAGAGACTTAGTGCACAACATGACAAACAAACAGTTATTACTTCAGAATAACAAAAGGTATGCAATCTGACTGCAAGAAAGTTTGTTAAAAAAATCCCTGCAATGTACATAAGACTGTTCTCAACAAAAGTCGAATTAAGTGTACTGCGCTTACCTTTTGTATGAATTTTTGAGTGAGTTGTCTGGAATGGAGGCCTGTAATGCTGCATAGTGCTCTAGACCAGTGGTTCTCAACTCCAGTCCTCGGGACCCACCAACAGGCCAGATTTTAAGTATTACCTTGGGGAGTTGCAGACTAGAATACTGCAATCACTGAGCAGCAAGTGATATCACCTGTGATGTATTTCAGCTATCTTGCAAACCTGGCCTGTTAGTGGGTCCTGAGGACTGGAGTTGAGAACCACTGCTCTAGACAGTGGTCTGAGGAGGCCTGTAATGCTGCACAGCACAGTGCTCAGGACGGTGGTCTGAGGCGGCCTGTAATGCTGCATAGTGCTTTGGATGGTGGTCTCAGGCCTGAGAGATGACCTGTAATGCACAGTGCTCTTGATGCCACTGGTCAGAATAGGCCTGTAATGCTGCATAGTGCTCTGGACTGTGGTCTGAGTAGGCCTGTAATCCAGAGTGCCCTGGATGCCACTTAGGGTTGCCACATCATCCCTTTAATTCAGGACATATATTAATTACACAGGTTCTGAGGCTGATTTAATGCAGATAAGGCACCAAGTGAGTTTAATTACCACCTTTATCCGCCACAGAGCCTGTGTAATTAATGTCTGTCCTTGATTAAAGGGATGATGTGGCAACCCTAATGCCACTGCCAGCGTTCAAAGGAGGCCTGTAATGCACAGTTAGTGTGCTCTGGAAGGACGGTGGTCTGAGAGGAGGCCTCAGGCCTGCTGTAAATGTAACCACAATTACTGTGCACTCAGTCTGCTCTGGGCGCCTGGTGGCGCGGTTGTCTCGTAAGGAGTCGGGACTCGGGAGGCCTCAGCCTGGCTTGCCTGTAATGCAGAGCTGCGCTGCTCTTCGATCTCGGGTCTCTGGCACTGACAGTCGTCTCGTCAGTGCGCTTGCTTGCTGGGAATGGATTGCAGAAGTAGGCAAAGCTCCGTGAAAAAACAGAAGTTAATTCAGGAGGGTAAACGTCCCTGCCTCACATTTTCATCCTGTTTCCGTTAACGAAAACAGATCTGATTTTTGTCCGTGGACGAAATTGTGGTGTACTTTTCGTTTAATTTTCATCACTGTATAAATGCCGCTGACCGTTGGCGGTGATTTAGATAAGCTTGTACCGTCAAGCGGTGAAGTAAATCCGGTTCCAATGGAGCAGATATGCTTGGTAGGGAAGGAGAGCCTTAAAGCTTATACGTCCCTCCGTTTCCTATCCAGGGACTGGCTTGAATCATCCACCGAGTTCCACTCAATCTGGGACAATCCTCATGGTGTGACAAGGAAAAAAGCCTCCACATGGTGTAAATCCGTTGCAAACGGAAAATTTATTGGTATAAAAGATATTTCCAACATATGATTAAAAAAATGGGCGGTAAAAATTAAAAATAGACAGCGCAGTAAAAGGTAGCTGGGGTAGCAAAATAAACCCGATGCGTTTCGTCCTCTAAGAGTAAGCAGAAGTCTTAGATGACAAAACGCGTCGGGTTATTTTGCTACCCCAGCTACCTTTTACTGCGCTGTCTAGTTCAACTGAACCAAATTTTTACTGCCCATTTTTTTACATATGTTGCAAATGGAAAATTTATTGGTATAAAAGATATTTCCAACGGATTTACACCATGTGGAGGCTTTTTCTTTTTTCCTTGTCGCACCATGAGGATTGTCGCAGATTGAGTGGAATTCGGTGGATGATTCAAGCCAGGCCCTGGATAGGAAACTGTGTCAGTAGAAAGTTCGGGCTTAACTCATCTCCTCCAGGGGCGTATAAGCTTTAAGGCTCTCCTTCCCTACCAAGCATATCTGCTCCATTGGAACCGGATTTACTTCACCGCTTGACTGTACAAACGTATCTGACTCACCGCCAACGGCCTGTGAGTCCCCCACCTCTGGTAAGGGCATTGTATTTTTATTTGCTTGAAGTTATGTTTGGAGAAGATAATATCCTGCACACTGATATGAATCTAATACCACTGTAAGAAGCATTTACGAAAGTTTGGAGCATCAACAGCATTATATCTGCACTTTCATGAATCTCCACTCTGTATATGGACTAAGCATATAACGTTATACCCATATGTCATGCATTATATCATTTCTGTTCGTTAAATTTTAATAGTTTCATATGATAGACATGCAGTATTGTCTATCCCATTCATTCACTTATGTTTGAATGGTATACATTCTCAAAGATTTGAGCCTGGGGGAGCCATTCAGATTCTGGTCTGTTAATGCTCGTGCTTCAATGTAATTCACACAAACAGATTAAATGTTTCTCATGTAATGTGAGTTACAAGCATATTGTTAGGCCAGTGTTGTTTTTCATTGTAACTGCTGTGCTAAATGAAAATTCTCTCCTTTTTTATCATTGCTATCATATATCGGACCATGTGCACAGCATACTGAAACCTGAGCTGGGAGTTAATACCTTCCTTTCCTATAAGATAAATGTCTATGCAGTCCCAGGCAGAAAACAATGATCAATAGGACAGAACATTACAGCGCAATAAATAATGATTCTCTCATTGAAATCTAGGCCATTACCTATACTGTAGCCTGCTTTAGGCTTCTCTTGAGTGAGACTATGGGTTTAGTTATCAGTTTGATGTATTACTGGAATTATGACATATTTGCAACCAAACTACAGTGGAACAAAATCACAAATTCCTCTTGAAGCTCACTTAATTTTTCTAAATCTATTTACTGTTTCTTTACTAACTTTAATTATGAATGGAATTTTGGTTTAGCATAATGGGTTGCTGTATAAAGTTATGACTGTATACACCTAGGAATTATTTTCACAATTATGGGTTCTGGACAATGAGTAATGATTAAGGCAACAAGCCACCCTGGCCACAGATTACAATACAAGTTAGAGGAACTGCAGTCTGCTCACATAATTTGTAATAAAAACCGTCTGAAGATTCCCTCCAACCACTTTGCATATTTTATATATATACTGTGGTTCTGTACTTGCAAAATATGCTGCAGAAATCTCCTTCCACTGAGTCTGGCTGCATCCATTTTAACTGTGGGCACCTGAAGCTGCTGCCTGTTCACTTCCTGGATTTACACAGACACACACAGGCGCACAGCCAGCTCTCTCTCTCGAGAGAGAGAGAGAGAAAGAGAGAGAGAGCGCACGCGCTGTGCCTAGGCTTTTTACCAGACAAGAAAAAGGAAGTGGGCTGTATAAGGTATTTACTGGCAGGAAAAAGTGTTTTACTATCCAAAGGTAAAACAAGGGCAGAGGATTTAACAGATGGAAAGATGAAAAAAATGACTGCTGTTCCGCTTTAAAATTCCTGTAGAAGGAAGACCCTTTATCAATGTGCTGTATGCATATGCATTTTCAGTTTAGCTGAAGCTCTTTTTCTGTGCTGACCTATTACGCAGTCTTTTAACCACTTCACGCAAAACGACGTACCCGTACGTCAGTACTTAGGCGCTAAATACCGGGGTTATGGCAGCAGCTGGCTGCCATAAACTTGGTATTTTCGGGAAACGCAGTGCATTACTCTTTAAGATAAAATTGGTCTCTGCTGTGGATTCGCCACTAGATCACTTTTATCGGCAGTAGGAGAGGTGCCCACCCCCCTCCCTGCCGCGCTCCAGTCGTCTCCGCCGCTTACCGGACCCGCCGGTAGTGGCAGAGATGATCGTGTCCTTTCCCATGGCTGCTGACTGAGGGGAAGATGGCCCCTGCTTGGCTCCATGGCATGGGAGTGCCAGCTCTTGACCACTTCAGCCCCGGAAGATTTGGCTGCTGAATGACCGGGCCATTTTTTGCGATTCGGCACTGCGTCGCTTTAACTGACAATTGCGCTGTCGTGCGACACTGTACCAATTGACGTCCTTTTTTTTTTTTCCCACAAATAGAGCTGTCTTTTGGTGGTATTTGATCGCCTCAGCGTTTTTTATTTTTTGCAATATAAACAAAAAAAGAGCGACAATTTTGAAAAAAAACAATATTATGTACTTTTTGCTATAATAAATATCCCCCCCCTCCTTTTTTTTTTTTTTTTTTTTTTTTTTTTTAAAGCAAATTTTTTCTCATTTTAGGCCGATATGTATTCTTCTACATATTTTTGGTAAAAAAAATCTCAATAAGCGTATATTGATTGGTTTGCGCAAAAGTTATAGCGTCTACAAAATAGGGGATAGATTTATAGCATTTTTAAGTTTTTTTTTTTTTTTTTTTTTTTTTTACTAGTAATGGCAGCGATCTGCAATTTTTATTGTGACTGCGACATGGCGGACACATCGGACAATTTTTACATATTTTTGGGACCATTGGCATTTATACAGCGATCAGTGCTATAAAAATGCATTGATTACTGTAAAAATGTCACTGCAGTGAAGGGGCTAAGTGTGTTCCCTGGGAGGTGATTCTAACTGAAGGGGGAGGAAACTGACTAGAGGAAGTGACAGATCGTGGTTAATAGCTAATAGGAACACACGATCTGTCACTCCTCTCAGGACAGGGAAGTGTGTGTTTACACACACTCGTCCCTGTTCTGCGTCGATCCTGCTCACGATCGCTCGCGGCCGGCGGTCTTCGGGACCGTCAGCCACGAGCATCGGCACCCCCGCTGTGCAGCGGGCGCACGCCTGCTATCCCGATCCCGCTAGCCGACGTATAGCTACAACGGTTCGCGGGATCGTGCCGACCTGCCGCAGTAAAATGACAGGGGATGGTTGGCAAGCACTTTTTTTTTTACACTTTATTGTATTTTAGTGTAAATATGAGATCTGAGGTCTTTTTGACCCCAGATCTCATATTTAAGAGGTCCTGTCATGCTTTTTTTTCTATTACAACGGATGTTTACATTCCTTGTAATAGGAATAAAAGTGATCCCAATTTTTTTTTTTAAAGCGCCCCATCCCGACGAGCTCGCGCAGAAGCAAATGCATACGTGAGTAGCGTCCGCATATGAAATCGGTGTTCAAATCACACATGTTAGGTATCGCCGCAATCGTTAGCCCTAGATCACCTCTGTAACCCAAAACTGGTAACCTGTAGAAATTTTTAAACATCGCCTATGGAGATTTAAAGTAAAGGTAAAAGTTTGTTGCCATTGCACGAGCGGGTGCAATTTTGAAGCGTGGCATGTTGGGTATCAATTTACTCAACGTAACATTATCTTTAACAATATAAAAATAAATTGGGCTAACTTTACTTTAAGGAGAAAGCAAAAAGTTCCAAAGAAATAGGTTCTTTCCAGCTAAAGCAGCGCTCAAAAAAAAAAAAAAACAACCACATAAATGAAGTTCACAGAAACCATGACCTCTATAGATCAGGGATTACATTGGAGACCAATGGAAAAGCGTAACCATTTTGACTGCGTTTAACCCTTCTCATCCTAACCTTTTATGGTTATACTTTGACATCATGCATACAATTTAGGGCCCATAGAAGAGTTATCTGCCTTACAGTTTTTGTATCCGAGGTGAACAGAGGGGGGCAAAGGGGGAATCAAACCCAGAATAGATGTTTAAGGCCACCATGCTCATTAGGTCCAATTACTAAGCCAGAATTTAAAAATCAGAGTGAGCTAGAAACAAACCTAAAGTGGAATTAGTTGAGCTTTAAAAAATTCTTTAAATTGCTAAGCTAGAAGTACCACAGCAATACCAATTTGACAGGTGTTTTTTTCTCTTAATGCATCAAGATAAAAAGCCTTCTGTGTGCAGCAGCCCCCCTAATACATACCTGAGCCCATCTCGATCCAGCGATGTTGCACGAGAGACTTGGCTGTCCGGGACTCTCCCTCCTCATTTGCTGAGACCGAAGCGAAGCTCCATTGGCTCCCGCTGCAGTCAAAGTCAGTCAGCCAATGAGGAAAGTGTGCAGGCCCGGGCCGCGGCTCCATGTCTGAATGGACACACAGAGCAGTGGCTCGGCTCGGGTGCCCCCATAGCAAGTTGCTTGCTGTGTGGGCACTCAACCGGAGGGAGGGGCCAGTAGTGCGGAAGAGAGACCCGAGAATAGGGGGATCAGGGCTGCTTTGTGCAAAACCACTGCAGAGAGCAGGTAAGTAGAAGATATTTATTTTTAACAACAAAAGAGTGATTTTAGTATGACTTTAAACACACTGGCAATATTTATAAAGCAGTGAATGAGACTTTCACCAAGCATTCACTGGTGGTAGATCAATTGCTATCATTTCAAACACATGCACCTGGAAGATTCATCTGCAGAGGATGTCTAACTTACTGCTTTATAAACCTTTTTTATATAGACTTTTCCACTGATTTTGGGGTTCTGAGCTCTGCCAAATACATGCGGGCCTAAAAGTGTTTATTGATCCCTCTCACACTTACCTGTGTTATTTGTTTCTTGTTGTTCTTGTGGTTGGATGTGTTGGGTTCCATGAGATGTTTTTCAATGGTCACTCTCCTTGTGTTTTCAGGATGGACTGAACAATAAGTTTGACTTATTGTCATAAGTTCCACTATATCAGGATGTGATAGTCCAACTGAGCTTCTATGCTGTGCTCTTGCAATGAGACCATGCAATTTATTCTTTTCATGTCTGATAATGTAACTGTCTCTTACATTTTTTTTTCTAATCATGTTCCACTCTACAAATGAAAGATTTTAAGAAAAAAGTGTGCACTGAGCCCAATGATGAGATGGGGAGTAATGCTGGATTCACACCTATGCAGTTTTAGTGCATTTTGCAGATTTGCACTACAGTCCATTTAACATTGTTTCCTATGGAATGCGTTCTGTAGTGCAAATCTGCAAAAAGCATTAAAAATGCATAGATATGAATGCAGCCTAATGCCCCGTACACACGGTCGGACATTGATCGGACATTCCGACAACAAAATCTTAGGATTTTTTCCGACGGATGTTGGCTCAAACTCAGGGCCAGATTAAGAGCAACATGGGCCTGGTGCTAAGGATTTTGGTGGGCCTTTTAATTTAAATAAAATGAAAACGCAAACAATTTTTTGTTGAATTAAATTAAAGAGAGAGAGAGGGGTGTGAGAGAGTGGTAGAGAGAGAGAGGGGGGGGGGTGATAGCGAGATAGGGGGCTGAAAGAGAAGGGATGAGAGGGAGGGGAAAAGAGAGAGAAAGGCGTTGAATGAGAGAGATGGGGATGAGAGAGAGGGCGTGAGAAAAAGGGGAATAGAGAGAGGGTGAAAGAGAGAGAGGGTGGTAGGAAAGAGGGGGTTGAAGGGGGCAAGAGAGAGAGAATGGGGGATGAAGGGGGTGAGAGAGAGAACAGGATGAGAGAGAGAGAGGGGGGTGAAAGAGGGAGAGGGGGGTGAGAGTGAGGGGGTGAGTCTGTGGGGGGGGCACAGCATAGTACATTACACGGGGGGGGGGGGGATAGCACAGTACATTACATGGTTGGCACTACACATTACATGGTGGATACATGGATACAGCACATTTAATGGTGGGCAAAGCACATTACATGGCGGGCACAGCACATTACACTGTTGGCACTGCCCAATACAGCACATTAAAAGGTAGGCACAGTACATTATATGGTGGGCACAGCACATGACATGGCGGGCACAGCTGAGCACATTACATGGTGGGCACTGCACATTACAAGTGGGCACAGCACATTATATGGTGGGCACAGCATATTATATGGTGGGTACTGCACATGGCATGGTGGGCACTGCACAGCATATGGCAAGGTGGGCACTGCATGACACCACATGATATGGTGGGCACTGCATGACACAGCACATTACATTGTGAGCACAGCACATTAATTGGTGGACACCGCACATGACATGGTGAGCCCTGAATAGCGCATTCCATTGTGCGTACTGCACGGCACATGCCATGGTGGACAATGTACAGCACATTACATGCTGGGTACAGCACATTACATGGTAAGCACTGCATGGCGCAGCACATGACATGGTGGGCACAACACAGCACGACAGGGTGGGCACTGCACAGTAATTTACATGGTGGGCACTGCATGGCACAGCACATTACATGGTGGGTACAGCGCATTACATGGTGGGCACTGCATGGCACAGCACATTTCATGGTGGGCACTGCAACTGCACATTACATGTTAGGAACTGCACATGACATGGTGGGCACTGCTGAACAGCCCAGCACATTGCACAGTGGGTACAACACATGGCAGGGTGGGCACAGCACATGACATGGTGGGAACTACCCAGACATGGTGGGCACTGCATGGCACAGCACATTTCATGGTGGGCAATGCAACTGCACATTACATGTTAGGAACTGCACATGACATGGTGGGCACTGCTGAACAGCCCAGCACATTGCACAGTGGGTACAACACACGGCAGGGTGGGCACAGCACATGACATGGTGGGAACTACCCAGACATGGTGGGCACTGCAGGGCACTGTACATTACTTGGTGGGATCACTGCATGGCACAGCACATGACATGGTGGGCACTGCAATGTACAGCACATGACATGGTGGGCACTGCAATGTACAGCACATGACATGGTGGGCACTGCAATGTACAGCACATGACATGGTGGGCACTGCACATTACATAGTGAGCACTGCAGTGCACAGCACATTACATGGGGGGCACTGCAATGCACAGCACATGACATAGTTGGCACAGCACATTACATGGGGGGCACTGCAATGCACAGCACATGACATAGTGGGCACAGCACATTACATGGAGGGCACTGCAACGCACAGCACATGACATAGTGTGCACAGCACATTACGTGGGGCCACTGCAATGCACATGACATGACATAGTGGGCACAGTACATTACATGGGGGGCACTGCAATGCACATGACATGACATAGTGGGCACAGTACATTACATGGGGGGCACTGCAATGCAGATGACATGACATGGTGGGCACAGCACATTACATGGGTGAACTGCAATGCACATGACATGACATGGTGGGCACAGCATATTACATGGGGGCACTACAATGCACATGACATGACATGGTGGGCACAGCACATTACATTGGGGCACTGCAATACACATGACATGACATGGTGGGTACAGCACATTACATGGGGGCAATGCACATGACATGACATGGTGGGCACAGCACATTACATGGGGGCACTGCAATGCACATGACATGACATGGTGGGCACAGCACATTACATGGGGGCACTGCAATGCACATGACATGACATGGTGGACACAGCACATTACATGGGGGGCACTGCAATGCACATGACATGGTGGGCACTGGGCACAAGAGAGCACATTACGTGGGGGGAAGCAGCAGTCTTTCCCCTAGCACAATAAAACCCCTCCCTAACAAATGTACTAACCTTATCTTAACAACAGCATGAGAGATGTCCTTCCTCCCGGGCTCCTGCTGGTTAGAACATCAGCGCCCCTCCCCCAGACAGCTCCCAGACACTGAGGATCTGTGTGAGTGTAACAGATCCTGTGATAGGAGTCAGGCATCGGCAGAGACAGGACTCAGCTGCACTAACACTTGTCTCCTCCATGTGTGCAGTGCACGGAGGGCTCCTCTTCCTTCAGGAAGGCACACAGATATTCATAAGCCACTGCCATGGGCCTATATTGAGGGAGGGGCCTGGAGCTGCAGCTCCACCAGCCCCTATGTTAATCCGGCCCTGCTCAAACTTGTCTTGCATACACATGGTCACACAAAGTTGTCGGAAAATCCGATCATTCTAAACATGGTGACGTAAAACCCGTACGTCGGGACAATAAACGGGGCAGTAGCCAATAGCTTTCATCTCTTTATTTATTCTGAGCATGCATGGCACTTTGTGCGTCGGATTTGTGTACACACGATCGGAATTTCCGACAACGGATTTTGTTGTCTGAAAATTTTATAGCCTGTTCTCAAATTTTGTGTGTCGGAAAAGCCGATGGAAAATGTGTGATGGAGCCTACACACGGTCGGAATTTCCGACAACAAGGTCCTATCACACATTTTCTGTCGGAAAATCCGACCGTGTGTACGGGGCATAAGTGTGTGGTGTTCTGAAAGTTATCTGCAGCTTTTGGACTGCAGCTGTCAATTGCTTTCCAAGGGGCTTGCTGGGTGAATGGTCCATCCACAGATTGAGCTCCAACACACTGCATTGGATGTTCTTTTCTATGTGTAAACGAGGGCTTAAAAGTGAGTTTGAACACACATCCCTGTCTTAAGCCAACGCCTCCAACATTACAAAGTGTATACAGAAATATAAAGTACACCCCACATGAATCATATGTAAAACTATTACTCTGGGAAACACCACCTGGGTTGAAATTAACTTTTGTTGAGAAACAAAAAAAACAATCCCCTCTGGGTGATGAATGTAATTTGCAGGGCTTTTAGCAAACGCTGTCTCCCATTTCTACTTGTATGTGCTATGAGGAAATAGCTGTTTCTTTAACCATATATTTTGCAGAATTATTCTGAATGGGAGAGTCTGACTCATAATCAGCTGGGACACTCTCACTGTTCTAATGAGAAAAGCCACAGTGTCTGCATCCCTTTAGAACCCTTAAGGAGTATCTCACCAAAAATGTAATTCCTATTGCGGAGTATACCTAAAATAAGTATAGACCTGTCAGGTCTGGCTCAGCCCTTCCTTCTCTGAGCTGGCCGCTCAGCTGTCGGCTAATTGCCAGCTCTCATCTCTCTCCACAGTTAACCAGCTGTTGTGGATCTGCTCGTCAGTCCCACCTACTTAAAGATCTCCAGCTCACTTCATTCCTGCCTTCGCCTTGGTCACATCACAAGATCTCCTGCATTCCTGTTAAAAGACTGGCTTTGCTGACATCCCTTCTGGCTCCTTATCCTGCTTGCTGTTCCTCTACTTGGATCCCTGACTTCTGGCCTGGCTGATTACCCGATCTGGTTACTGAACTCTGGCTTGGCTGATTACCCGATCTGGTTACTGGACTTTGGCTATGCTTTGACTACGCTTACTCTATTTACCTTTTTATTTTTATTAATAAACAGCTGTGATTTTACTGTACTTCTGTAAATAGGTGGTGCTGCGCTAATCCTAGGTACATGAACCAATAAGACTTGGATAATGAGCGTAGCTTGTGTTAAAAAATGTATATACAATAGTGGTATTGATAGGACCAGTGAAATGACTAAAGTGGTGGTGCATATAATATAAATACCATCTAAGAGCTTGACAAGAGTATATGTACAACATAAAAGGTGACACCAATAATAGTAAGGTGGAAACGATAAGCTAAAACGTCAAATAGCAGTAATAATGAAAAAAATATACCGTATTTATCGGCGTATAACACGCACCCCAATTTAGGAGGGAATTTTAAGGGAAAAAAAACTTACATTTAAACGCCCATCATTGCAGCCATGTCAGTGCAGCCTTGTCAGTGCAGACTTCCCCAGTGCAGCTTTCCCCAGTGCAGCCTTCCCCAGTGCAGCTTTCCCCAGTGCAGCCTTCCCCAGTGCAGCCTTCCCCAGTGCAGCTTTCCCCAGTGCAGCCTTCCCCAGTGCAGCCTTCCCCCAGTGATCCCAGCCATTCTAGGCTTCAAAATCGCCGATCGCGATTTGAAAATGGCGCCGCCGGCGCCGAAATACACAGAGCCGGTCCTCGGCTCTTTCCGGCGGCTGTCGTTCACTTTCGGCTCCACTCGTAGTCCCGAGCGGAGCTATCCGAACCTAGCCGAGTAGGTTCGGATAGCTCCGCTCGGGACTACGAGTGGAGCAGAAAATGAACGAGAGCCGCCGGGAAGAGCCGAGGACCGGCTCTGTGTATTTCGGCGGCGCCATTTTCAAATCGCGGTCGGCGATTTTGAAAATGTGACAGGTCGGGATCGCAGGGGATCGGCGTATAACACGCACCTGCGATTTTCCCCTGGTTTTAAGGGGATAAAAGTGCGTGTTATACGCCGATAAATACGGTATATGAAAAAAAACATCAATAACTAACAGTAATCCTAAATAAAGTGCATACCAGTTGAAAGTATGTGCATCCACAGTATACGGATAACAATATTTATAGTGCAAACATAAAGTGCAGCGTGAAATGCCTGTTAGGCAGTGAGGTAGTGATTAACTAATTCTTCATAAAGTGCATAATGTGCAAATATTTCTCAAACAGATAATAAAGTGTCCCAAATCCTTGTATATAAAAAATATAGGAGAAATATCTTTCACAGCAAAAAAGTCAGTTGAATTCAAGAAATATAACAGCAACGTCCTAGCATGCACACGTTGCAGTTAAAGTGCTAAAGTGTATCACATCCAGTGCTTCTTCGTGTACTAACACTCAGGTAGGTAATGGCCCCTTACCTTGAGGTAATAGGGCAAAAAGCATGTAGCCAGAGGAGCTTTTTGGGATCCGCCTATGGGCTCCAGCGCGTCCCTCACCAGCCTACGTCCTAGGATGGAGTTCCCTCAGGTATAGTGCGGGGGGGGGGATGTAAAAGATAATGGGCAGGAAGAAAGCCAATAGTGTAATCTTGTTTGATAGATTAAACCTCTTTTTATTGTAAAATATAGGTACTCACATTAAAATGAATAAAACAGCAAATTTTAATCCGACGAGCGGCGAGCTCGTATGCCTCTGTAGTGTATGCAGCCTGTCTCGTCCCCACGCGTCACGTCACACCGCACGTGACTTCATCAGGGGATCCCAGGTTGCCATATTGCAATTAGTTTTTCAGAAATTCCAGCGCTGCAAATGGAAAAGGAAAGGTCATTTTTAATAACATTAATTTACAATATGGCTTTTGTAGCAATTGTATATGCTCTGTTGTTTCTTTATTTGCAAAAATGTACCCACAAAAGTGGAGAAAACAGTTTACTGAAATCAGAAAAGTAAGAGGAACACTTTTTACTTTATTGAATTAGTCTGAATACTACAACTTAAATTTCATAGTATAGACACTGCAGTCCTTTATGAAAAAGCATCAAGGGAATAAAGTAAAATTGGGAAAAACCGATACTGTCGCTGAGGTGAAGAACAGCAGAGTCAGAACTGGTTGTCTATTGAAGCCACGGCTGCAGGATGCTGTGTAGACATTATACTGGTGATTATATTGGTGAGCTGCCAGCTTGTAGGTAATTTATTTTTTGTAGCCTTTAAAATGCTTGTGTTCATATTTG
Source organism: Lithobates clamitans (assembly GCA_037952925.1). Taxonomy (NCBI): domain Eukaryota; kingdom Metazoa; phylum Chordata; class Amphibia; order Anura; family Ranidae; genus Lithobates; species Lithobates clamitans. The sequence continues at coordinate 92,916 of JBBGZY010001331.1, read as the reverse complement.
TCATATTTTTACTTAACAAAGTGCATAATAGACTGATTTTATTTATATTGGTGACTGCTCTAATAAATAATCCATTGTGCATTTTGAATTTTCTCATACCACCAGAAATGAAGCACGTTAGGATAATTTGTTGTCTATAGCCATATTATTCATGATGTTCAAAAAGTTCTAGGTAGTATCATTCAATGCATCACTGACTGCATTATTCAGGTAACTCAATTATAACATTATAACCTTATAACATATTATATATATATATTACATTATACATTATTATATTTTACATTATATTATATATTACATATTATAACCTTATTACATATTATAACATTATAACCTTCAGGACTTCTCCAGAGCCTCTCCCATCCTCTGGAATTCCCTGCCCCAGTATGTCCGATCAGCCCCTACCCTGTCCACCTTTAGGAGATCCCTGAAAACTCATTTATTCAGGGAAGCTTATCCCACACCCACATAACTGTCCCTGAGCCACCCCCATCAAATCATTCTTTGCAGCTATTACCTTTTGTACCACCACCCCCTCCCTTTAGAATGTAAGCTCTACGAGCAGGGCCCTCCTGTACCTTTTGTATTGAACTGTACTGTAATTGTGTTGTCCCCCTTATACATTGTAAAGCGCTGCGTAAACTGTTGGCGCTATATAAATCTCGTATAATAATAATAATAACATTACAATGAAAGGTAAAGATGTCTATACACAATAAGGTCATCTGATAAAATAAACCACATAGAAGTAAGTTCCATTTGGGGGCAATTTGTCAGTGTTTTCACCCAGGATTCACACTTTTTTTCAGTTAAACTGCATTAGAATAATGTTTGACTATTGGGTGAAAATTGTGTAAAATTAGTAAAACATTGATTAATAGGCCTTTTTGTGCATCTAGATAAAATGACTACATACCCAGTGAAGTTACTATCCTCAGGTGTCACAGAGATTTAACAAAGCCTCCTACATAAGTTGTATGTGTTTATCTGCAGTCTTCTCTTCTCTACAGCCACTCAAAGTCCAGAATTTAAACAGGTTGTCCGAGCTTTCGGAGAGCACCTCCCTTCACACAGGAAGAGAGCTGAGGCAATCACAGACTGTGTGCTGAAACTGCCGCCTCTTGTCATCTTGGCATCAGGAAAACCTGTCAGAAGGGACTTATGCGGATAGAGGAACGAGGCAGCAGATGGAAATGTGCTCTTGAGTGAAATGTATATGCTTTGTTCATATTTCATGTCAGAAAAAGAAAGAAATAGACCATGTGCATTTGGAAGTTGCTGCCCCAAACTTGTATGTTGCACAGAAGACAAAAGAAGTGGTCATATGATTTTCACATATACTGATAAATGTTATTACCCAAACTAAGGAATCTTCCCTCCTGTCTGACAATATCAGTTTTTAAAGTGGTTGTAAACCTCAGACATGAAATATGAACAAAGCATATCCCTCTAGTGTGTACTTGTCTCACTCCAGACCACTAAGTGTAATTTTTGTCAGTTGCCTCGTTCCTCCTCTATTTGTAGTGGGTGTCCCCATTCACCTACTTTCTGCCACAGCATGTGTATAACCATGACTGCTGCCTCTGTAGCTAATAGGGGAGCAGTTGAGGGGTAGTAAAAAAGGTGGCTAAACAGTGTGATCTTACCAAATCCCCAACCTCATGTGTGAGCGAGCCCTTGGTTCACATCTGTGTGCCTGCATGCTGCTTGTAGGGCAGTCTATTCATTTCAGTGGGCTGCCTTACCCACAGAAACCAAGGGAAAGAAGTCCCCGACCCTTTTTAAAAAAAAAAATTGTGCCGCCCCAATTTTATGCACGCTAAAACGCACCACTGTTGTCAATGTGTGGAGGTACCATTAGGAATGAATGGCACCACTGCGTGTCTACTAAAGTGCTGGATATTTGTCTGCATGTTAGGAACATGCGGGATTTGGCACCTTGACCAAAAAAAGCGTGAAGCACTGGCATATATTACAGGAGCTTTAGATATATTGGTTGGTACAAGATTATTTATATAAAGGATTAAAAATGTAGATTTTGTGTGGGAGTACTTAAAGTGATACTAAACACACACTGTCTCATTTATATTGTCCCTTCTATTTCTGTATGTGGATGATGGCACTAATTATTTTAATTCGAAAAAAACAAAACATGCAAGTACTTTTTTTTCTAATTGATATACAGCTGTCACATGACCCTATGATCTTTCCCAGCCTGTCTTCAGGGAACCATAAACAGAAGGAGCTTCGGGACTGTGACATTAAGGCGGACACATCGGACAATTTTGACACATTTTTGGGACCATTGGCATTTATACAGCGATCAGTGCTATAAAATGCATTGATTACTGTAAAAATGTCACTGGCAGTGAAGGAGTTAACACTAGGGGGTGATCAAGGGGTTAACTGTGTTCCCTGCTAAGTGTTCTAACTGAAGTGGGGATGGGACTTGCGGGACTTTGTATGAACACACGATCTGTCTCTTCCCCCTCAGAGAACCTGGATCTCTGTGTTTACACACAGAGATCCCGGCACTCGCATCAGATCCGGGGGCGAGCAGCGGGTGCGCGCCCCTAGTGGCCACAAATAGAAGCGACGTAACATAACGGCGATTCGCGCAGCCAAGCCATGTTGCCGCAGTACAACTGCGGCGGCTGGTCGGCAAGCGGTTAAAATATACAAATATATATTTAAAATCAAATCTTATTTTTTTTATTTTACATGTTTACATGTAACTTTTATTACAAATTCCCCCAAAATGGCCTTATTCCTCATTTTAGGTTAGCAGGTGGAGGCATACAAATAAATTGTCTTTCATGCCCTGGTGCCAATTCTCAATATTTTCTGTCCGCTTTGCATCTGAAGATTTAAATCGCCATCGCAGGACAGCAAGTGTAATAGTAAATAAAATATAGGGTCTCCAATCCTTCCCTACTGTAATCAAAACTAAAAAAAAAAATCATGGCTGGGCATTAATGTGGAATATAATACGGGAGACTCTTGGGGTTTATCCAGTACATCTGGTACACTCATCTCAACCTATTCTTAGAGTTTTCATACATATTAAAATGTATTTATTTATTTTATGTGACGAAGCGAAGAGTAATCGATAGCCTCGGCTGTCCTGGGACTCTGCCTCCTCATTGGCTGAGACAGCAGCAGGAGCCCATTTGTTCCCAGTCAGTCTCCCTAAAAGGATTTACCAATGGAAAGCAAGATCATATGCAACGGAAATAATCCTGAACAGATGCATTCCTAAGTGGTTCCCAGCCACCCCCACCCCCCCCAAATCCTTACCCGAGCTCCCTCCGATCCAGCGATGTTCATGATAGCCTCGGCTGTCCTGGGACTCTGCCGCCTCGTTGGCGGAGACAGCAGCAGGAGCCCATTTGTTCCCACTGCTGTCAATCACCGCCAGTGAGCCAATGAGGAGATAGAGGGGGTCTTATAGTCGCATTGAGACATGTCTTATGGACAGAGTAGCGGCTCGGGCGCAAGCACACAGTGGTGCCCCCCAAGGCAAGCGGCTTTCTCTGGGGGCATTGCTTGAGGGAGTGGGGCCAGGAGTGCTGGTGGGGGACCCAAAAAGAAAAGGATCGGAGCTGCTCTGTGAAAAACCACTGCACAGAGCAGGTAAGTATAACATGTTTGTCATTTAAAAAAAACACAAAGCTTTAATACCACTTTAGGGGTTGCCATGGATCACTGCATTCTGCTCTGCTTTATTGAATACGTTAGATTACACTCTTTTTTTATTTGCATTGTTTAAATTTAATAACTGATCTCAAGAATCATAACTTTATCTTAATTGTTTTTAGCAAATTGTATGCATTTTAATAAATAAATTGTTTGTTAAAATAGTTTTACGTACACTCAACTAAGGGAACTGACATTGTGGTTGATTGACAGGTAAAGAGTAGGGGTATATGTTTTGAGTATCTCCCAGGGATCAAGATAATTTTAGTTTGACACTGGATGGTCTTTTAATGGAGGTTACAGAGAAAGTGAAATGTAAGTAGACTGTCAGTACCTGATTTTATCAGTGCCATTTGGGCTATATAGCTGCAGGAGACTTTAGCTTGATGAGTGAGACCCTCTTTTCTGAGACTGTATTTATTTTGGAGTGCATGAGCTGTGCCTTATTGCAACATGCTGCCTAAGCCCCTCTTTTATTGAACTGTGACCCTGTTTTAACTGCAGGCAGGTGAAGCTACAGACTTTTTTATATTTTACCTTTTCTAACAGTTCAGCAGCTTATGCGTACACTTCCACTGCCAGCCTGATTTGATAATGCTGGTGCCAAGGTACAAAGGATTGGTGGCAGACTATAATAAGGCTAGAATAGGAAGGTCATGTTAAATTGGGTGATGGTCCCTGACAAACTCAAATGTGTTCTTGTGGATCCATTCTATTTCACTGAATCAAAAGGCTCAGGGGAATGACTCCCACTCATTTACCTTTCCGAAGAAGGACCAATGTCCTAGTGGTGTTAGACTTGTCCCACAGACATGACTTGCTGTGCATAGACCGGTACCCCAATTCTCCATGCACAGTTATAATAACACTTATACCTTATTCAATAGTAATTATACAGTACAGTATATGCTGGGAAATACAATGTAGTAATAGCATATGCTATATGAGATGTACACAGTTTTTGGAATATTAGCCTTTATTAGGATATTGTTTAATGTATATGCAAACTATGGCAGACTAGGTGCTATGATGTAGAACACAATTTTCTGTAAAAAAAAAAGAAGAAAAAAAAAATCAATAAACAGATTCAAATGAAAATCCTTTAAAAATGCTTCGCAAACTTATGTCAGAAGCAAAACGCACATTCCTGTGAATGATAACCCTTATGTATAATCCAATTAATCTGGTTGGGACCATGAATTGAAAAAACATGAGCCCACGAACAGTTAATCCACTGCTGCACAGAATAATGAGATTTTAATAATATAAAGGACTGCAATTATTTTTATGCAGCATGATATAAAGTGGGCCCTTTTAAGATCAGTTATTTCCAATAAAAATACAAATCTATCCTGTGAAATATTGTAAAATGAACAGCAGACAAAAGCAATATAAACTTAACATTTATCATAGCCCTTATCATAGTTTATGTTGTCATTGAATTGATGAGTGTGTTTTTGGAAAAGACTCTTGTAAAAGACATGGGACAGCAAAGATAAATTTAGTAGAAGGAAAAAGAAAACAAGTTGAGGGGGCGATAGAAATGAGACAGAAGAGAGAAAGAGAAGAAATTGAAGTTCCGAAGTGGGTAGGGGCTGATTTTCTTTTGAAATCCTTATTATTTTCAATACAGAGGTAGTATAAACATGTTTCTTGCTCTAACATTAGCATGCAGAATGGAAGTATATATAATATTATAAAGTGCAATCAACTTGGGTCCTAGTGACTTGATGAATGAGAGCCCTAAAAAGAAGCTGGCTTTGTGCTAGTCTGGCGAGATCCTTTATTGTCATCCCCACAGCTGTAGTTAATGTATTCAACCACCTAGTAGTCATTCTCCCTCTGCGCCTGGTTCTTTCACTCTTCCTAAACATTATTTTCTTCTCCAGTGATCTTTCTTTTCTGACATATGACTGTTGTAAAATCATCATTTGGGCTTATAGTGACATAGCCGGTTTGATCTCTTTCAAAACCGATCTGTCTGTTCTATGGGCTGTTCATGAAACCCTTCTCCAGCGCCAAAGCTCTTCTTTCTACCCTGTTTCCACAGTGTTCAGCTTTCACAACCGTAATTGACAACTTAGAAAATGAGTGCATGGACAAGTCTGATCTTAGGTTTAAAGTGTACTTTGCATTTAAATACTTTGTTGAGAGTCTTCATTGTGTAACTACCAAGTGCTATTCTGCAGTGTATTTTGTCACTGCTAGCTCTTCCTTTTTTATGAAACAGCCCAGAAGATTAAAATGCATTACAATTTTTATTTTGTCACCAACAAGCTCAAAATGGTCATCATTTTCTGTGTTCATGATATTCGTCTTGTTTATATTCAGTTCTAATCCCATGTTACAACTGTAAGCTTTAACTTTTCTTCTTAGATACAGCATATCTTATTTGCTGCTGGTGATGAGTGTTGTGTCATCTGCATAGCGCAGGTTGGTTGTTTTAGCTGCCAGCTTTGATAACGACACTCTTCTTCCAAATGTACTTTTCTGAAAATGGCCTCACCATATAGGTGACAAGAGACATCCCTGCCTGACGCTACATTTTATTAGAAGCCAGTCAGTGTTGGCATATTCAGTTCCCACTGCAGTTTCATGATTTTTATAGAGGCTCCTTATTTGACTAAGTTATGTGTTTAGGTATTGCCATTTGCAACAGAATACTCCATAATTTATCATGAGCCACACAATCAAGCGCTTTGCTGTAGTTGATGAAGCAAAAGTATACAGTCTTTTGGGTAGTCTTTGCTCTTCTCTAATATCTAACATTGGCAATAATGTCTCTTGTTCCATGGCCTTCTCTGAAACCACCCTGAGCTTCAGGTAGTTCTCGTTCAATGTATGATTTGTATTCTTCGTTTTAATATTTTCAGCAATACTTTACTAACATTTGGAATGAATGCAGTCTTTCTGTAGTTCTCGCAATCTTTGGCATTTCTTCATTATAGGAATTACCAGTGAGTTTCCCCAGTCAGTTGGCCATGTTTTTTCTTTCCAAATCCTTTGACACAGTTGAGTAAGAGCCATGATATCACCTTCAGAGCCTCTAATTAATGCAATTGGCATAACATCAATACCTGGCGACTTATTGTTCGATAAAGCTTTAATAGCTGCTATAACTTCTTCCTTTAGAATATCTGGTTCGTCTTCAGTGTCACTTTTTACAATTCAGTTTCTACAATGTTATTAACACTGCTTTTTTTTTTTAATACACAATTTCTGTATCTTTCCAACTCCTTTTGATGTTCTATGGATCATTCAGTATCAAGTCTTTAAGCATCAGAAAATCTAGGTTGGAATTTCTGCTGCAATCTCCTAAAGTTCTGAAAAGCTAGACTGGTTTTTCCTTTTACATACTCAGCTTCAATTTTCTGACAAATATCCTTGAGATATACCGTAGTTCTTTATCTTTCCGAACTTGGCATTGAAACATTTGATTTATTTGTGAAACTTTTAATATCACCGGAAATTTTGGCCTGTCTTCATTGTTCTGCCACTTTTCTAGTTTCTTCTAAAATCCAAGCTGACTTCTTAGCTTTTTCCTCATCTAATGATCTTCTTTCAAAGCTTTTCCTTGATCTTGCATTTCAAAAGCTTGTGGTCGCTGCCACAGTTAGCTCCTGCTTTAGTTTTTGCTGTCAAAACTGCAGATTTCCACCTTTGTCCTATGCAGATGTCAGTTTGATTGAGATCCATGCAATTTGGACAGGTGTATGTGTAGAGCTGATGCTTATGGTGCTGGAATTGTTTATTCATGACGGACAGTTGGTTAGTTTTGCAAAACTGTATGAAGTTATCCAATTCCCCATCATGATCAGTAGATCTTGATTAACTGCTTGATCTATTACATTTTGAAATTGTTCATAAAACAACTCTACATACTCATCTTCTGCATCTGTTGTTAAAGCATACACTTGGATTGGGGTGACATTGATCTGCCTTCCCTGTAGAGGGATTGAGATGACTCTATCACTAATAGTACTGTACTTTAGTACCATCTTTTAGAGCTTATCGTTGAGGATAAATGCCACACTGTTTTTCCTATAAGTTTTGTCACTAGAGTAGCATATTGACTGTTTATTTAATATAAAGTGTCCCTGTCCTGTCCATTTGAGTTCACTGACTCCTAAGAAATCGATGTTGGCTTTATCCATTTGAACTTTTAATTGTTAAATCTCCTTGGTTCATGCTTTGTATGTTCCTATGGTGACAACGTCTTTGTAGCTTTTGATTTCCTTTTCTGTCCAGCAGCATCAACATCAAGATGTCCCATCGTCTTTGATCCATCAGCTTCATAAGTACCATGCTTACGCTTGGTGACCATCAGCTCTTCCCGAATAGCCTGATGAGCGCCTTCCAATCTAGGGGATGATCTTTCAGCACTATACGACAGTTCTCTTCACGTCACGTCTTATCTTTTTTGTCACGGCAAATATGATCATCCACCTTCAACACTGCCTATCTGCTACTGCTCAGACAGGTAGTATATCATTAGTCATGTATCTCAGCAGGTACCTGTCTGCCTTGGGAGGCCCTGCTGGTAGTAAAACTACCTGACAAGCTTTTGGCTTCATAGATAAATGCAAGCCTACGAACCATGTCTGGGGATGTACCAAGGAAAACCATTGAGTGGAGATGTAAGATCAGCACAAAATGGCCTGTTGAGCAAGAACTTTTGTCAAAAAATCATAGCATTATCCAAAGCAAACCTTTCTACTTTGCTCCAACTGTATCAACTGTGGACTTCTTGTAAGGAGCAGTGACACCCTCTGAAGCTCTAATTTTGGCAAAAAAAGTATGCTTGCTCAGTACCACTGCCATTCACAGAACATTTTCACAGAATGATTTTCTGATAAGATGAGGTGGAAATCATGTCAGCATCATGGCCGGCGTTACCAGTAGGTGGACTAGGCAGCCGCCTAGGGCACAGCCAAGACCACTGGTTTCCCTACTTTCCGCCGGGAGCTTGTCAGTGCCTTGTTCTCCGTAGTCCAGCATGCGGAGGGCATGCACGGTGAGAGCACACTACCACGGTTGGCCGCCTCAGCTCCACTCACACACAGTCACACACAGAGAGCAGCGTCTTCGAGGGCGCTCCGCTCTGCCCCCAGTCTGTCTTTACTTCCCGGGCCGTTTGTCAATGTTTACTGAAAGGAGTGAGGGAAGTCTGGGAATCCCTTCCCAATAACGAGGGGAAGCTGTACCGCCCCGGGATGGGAACACTTGACAGGTGACCACATGTACGCCGTCCTCCTGCCTCTACTCGGCGCTCACTTGAGCCTTGGGACAGCACAACACACAGGTAGCCATTGGCCACGCCTGCCACCACATGGAATGCCCACCCCTGCTATCGATTGGCCATGGCACAACAAGCACACGACTCCATGATTGGTTGCTCTGACGGGCTGTTTGCATGGAATCTAATGTCAGCAATAATCCAATAATGTGCCTGCTTTAGCTCTCTCTCTTGTTTTTAAGGGCAGCCCTGAGAAGCTGGCACTAACAGCCAACACAGTGAGTAAAGTTCTGGCACTTGTCACACTGGCCCCCCACCACCACTTGTCACACTGGCCCCCCACCACCACTTGTCACACTGGCCCCCCACCACCACTTGTCACACTGGCCCCCCACCACGACCTGTCACACGGACCCCCACCACCACCTGTCACACTGACCCCCCACCACCACCTGTCACACTGACCCCCCACAACCACCTGTCCCACTGGCCCCCCACCACCTGTCCCACTGGCCCCCCACCACCTGTCCTACTGGCCCCACACCACCTGTCCCACTGGTCCCCCCCACCTGTCCCACTGGTCCCCCACCACCTGTGCCACTGGCCCCCCACCACCTGTGCCACTGGCAGCCCACCACCTGTACCACTGGCCCCACACCACCTGTGCCACTGGCCCCCCACCACCTGTCCCACTGGCCCCTCAGCACCTGTCCCACTGGTCCCCCACCACCACCTGTCCCACTGGTCCCCCACCACCACCTGTCACACTGGCCCAACACCACCAGTCCCACTGGCCCTCCGCCACCACCTGTCCCACTGGCCCCCACCACCTGTCCCACTGGCCCCCACCACCTGTCCCACTGCCCCCAAACCACCTGTCCTACTGCCCCCCCCCCACCACCTATCACACTGCCCCCCACCACCTGTCCCACTGGCCCCCCATCTGTCCTACTGGCCCCCCACCACCACCTGTCCCACTGGCCCCCCACCACCACCACCTGTCCCACTGCCCCCCACCACCTGTCACACTCTCCTCCACCTTTCACATTGGCCCCCACCTCCTGTCACACTGGCTCCCCACACTGGTCCCCCACCTGTCACACTGCTGGATTTGGATGTCTCTTTGCTAGATAGGGTTGTCTCTTTGCTGGATTTGGCTGTCTCTTTTTTTATATGGGGGTGTCTCTTTGCTAGATTTTGCTGTCTCTTTGATATATGTAGATGTTTCAATGCTGGATTGGGCTGTTTTCTTTTTTTTTTTTCTGGATTGGGCTATCTCTTTTTGACATCTTATGGTATAAATGTTTGCAAATTAAAAGAAATTTAGCAGTTTCATATTTAGATGTTTTAATATTTTCTACAGTTTTTAAAATGGTAGAAGTTTTAATTTTTTTTTTTTTTCGGGGGGGGAGGCGCAAGTAACTGGTCTTGCCCAGGGTGCAAAATAGTCTAGCACCGACCCTGGTCAGCATCCTCCCTTTCACCTGTTGGCAAATATCTTCATTAATAACATTTGATTAATGATATTGGTTTATAGTTTTCAACATTACTTGGGTCCCTATAGGGTTTTAGGATCACACATATGTGGATGTTGTTGAAGTCCTTGTCAATGTACATTAAATTATTTAACCAATTGTGGCACCAGTTGCACATTTTAAATATAGTGCAGTTAAGGCTGGGTATGAACGTAAAGTTTTTTTTTTCTTCTTCGTTCAACCCAGTGGGTTCAACACAAGTGATAATGTGGCGATCTCCCTGGCTGTGCTATTGTGTTCTGTCAGGGGGACTTCCCCAACCCCTCCCCCCACCAGAACACACACACCAGTGCTGATCAGCTGCTGGACGGATGCTGGTTTTTCAGCAAGAGCGCTCACCGGCTTCTGTCGGACAGGCAGCTATATGCACTGTCCGAATGTTGAGCGATTCACGCTGAACTGGCTGATAGTTGGATCATGTGTACCCAGCTTTAGCCATCAGGGTCTGGGATTGTTGATGAATACGCATTCCTAGGCTATTATCTTTTACAGTTTCCCTATGGGCCTGTTACAAAGATTAAAGGATCACTAAAGTTATTTATTTTTAAAATAACAAACATGTTATACTTGCCTCCACTGTGCAGCTCGCTTTGCACAGAGTGGCCCCGAACCTGGTCTTCTGGGGTCCCTCGGCGGCTGTCTCAGCTCCCCCCCGCAAGGACTCAACACCTTCATGCGAGCTCCCTCGCATGAAGTTGAGTGCTTGCGGGCGCACTCCCGTGATACAGCCGGCGGCCATAGCTGTATCACTCGGCCCCGCCCCCCGGCGCGCCGTGTCATTGGATGTGATTGACAGCAGCACGAGCCAATGGCTGCCCTGCTTTCAATCCATCCACTCTAGCCAATCAACGACCAGGCTGAGCAGCAAAGAGGATGTCGGGGACTTTCGAGGGGTCAGATAAATAAAAGGGAGGGGCTGGAAGGGGGCGGTATTGTCAGATGTTTTTTCACCTTAATGCATAGAATGCATTAAGGTGAAAAAAACTTTTACCTTTACAACCCCTTTAAATTAGAAAAGTCTGAAAAAAACATATCTACGTTGTGGGTCTGGCGAGATGCTTTGTAAAGGTTAGAATAGTAGAAATTAGATTCATGGGAGGACAGCTTTGGGGTTTCCTAATTTTAGGAATTGCAGTGTTTGATGGCTGGTTGAGTTTGGATCTCAACAGACTGGTAATAGACTTTGGAAGGTCGTGTATACAAAATTTGTAGTGGCATGATCTGTTTTCCAGATCATCAGTTTTGGGCAAGAGCTTCATCTAGCTGCTCATGAATATCTTGGAGGCTCCCAGTATCTTTGCCTCTAATTTAGTTTCTATGGTTCCCATTTGGGAGCCTAGCCCTATACATTTTCGTTTCAGTTCAGTGGTAATTTGTTTACTCGCTTACTCAGGCCTTGTCCTCACAGTGTATAGAACCTGGTTAATATTATGGAATCTCTAAAATACTCAGGTAGCGAAGGGGGATCAATGGCATGCTATACTGCCCTGACTGTACATAATGGGTTTTTTTTTCAGTGTGGATGAACTAGACTAAGAGTCTCTCTGAGGGTACAGAGGATGAAGTAGGCTCACCTGTGTCAGGAGGTTTCCTCAAAGTTCGTGCAGGGCAGCTGCTGTTGTGGAATTGTGGCTTGGACCTGCATGGATAAATCGCAGGTTTGCTTTCTAGTGTATGTAAAGCCGAAAAAAAAATTTCAGATAGAATGGAAATAGATTAAAGCCCCTGTCAGGTTTTTACTGCTAATCTGGGGTTCTATTGGAGGCATTTTCTTTCACTTTTCATCCTGCTATCAAGCTTCACCAGACAGGAAGTGTGCAAATAAGAAAAACGTTTAATGCAAGCAGAGCAACAGGTTTAGTGGTTAAGGGGGAGCCATAGTATTGCCATTTTGACCCCAAAAAAGGTCATATAGCAGTTTTTTTTTACCCCTATCGCGTGTTACACATGCATTGTTGCTTGTTTGCCTTTAAATAATTTTTATCCTTCCTCACGCTGTAGCTATGACATACTGTATGTAGTTAGTCCCACATTTTAGACTCACAATTTTGAGTCTGACATAAGAGAACTGCTGGTTGATCACTTGTAGTAAAAAAGTTGATTGCATGTCATATTTTTTTTAGTCTCATCATAAGGTACTGCAACTAGAGGGTGATTTCAAACAATTCATTACTACCTATGAGAGTTATAAAGACTGCTCCAAATTTACTAATCTCTTAAAGTGGTACAACACTGAAGAGCCAGTGTTGAAACTTCTAAAATTCAGACCGCCTTTGCCCAAAAGAAGGCAGGGATGGAAGCAGAAGCCACAGAAACTGCACACAGGAAACACAGATGAAAGCAGAGATGGAAGCTGAAACTGCAAGCAAGGAAACACAGATGGAAGCTGAAACTGCAAGCAAGGAAGCACAGATGGAAGCTGAAACTGCAAGCAAGGAAGCACAGATGGAAGCTGAAACTCCAAGCCAGGAAGCACAGATGGAAGCTGAAACTGCAAGCCAGGAAGCACAGATGGAAGCTGAAACTGCACACAAGAAAGCAGTTATGAAGGCAAAGACCACATAAACTACACACAAAGCAGGGATGATGGCAGAAACTGCTTACAAAGAAAGCACAGATGGGAGCATAGATGAAAGCAGAAGCTGCATGCAAGGGAACTGGGAGAAACAATGAGCATGCCACATGCATGGCAATGTTAAAGGTTTTAAAACAAACTGCTACGGTAGTAAAGTGAAGGACCTAACAGCAACAGACACCCATATTCCTCACACTCACCTAAAACTTCAGCAACAAGCCACAGCAGTTGTATCCCTCAACCAATGTCAGTACACCAAGTCTACCACCTCTCAGGACCATCTTCCTTTTAATCCCTCAGTACACCAGGCTTTTGCACTACAGCAAATTGTAGATACTCGAATGCAGATAAAGGGCAATGCATCTTACTGTGAGGCTAGCCAACTACCTCCTACCAAGTACACTGCTCCACAGCTGCAACCCAACACAGCAATCAATGCTGAGTCAGTGTTTGGTATGAATGCCTTTGCACCACCATACTTTCCAAAGTTACTCAATCTCAGCATACCAGTCAATGTAACTTACTTTGTACCACATGCAGCTGTGGATTCAAAATCTGAAAACACAGAAATGTCAGAGGTTTGCTAAATACATGCTCTGCAAAGAGCTCACCAAGACAGGTGTCACGAAGTTTGTCAAGCCTGAAAACTACAAAGACGGGAAATCCATCAGTGAACTAGAGGTCACATCTACGGAAGAATTAGATCTGCTGATCAGGTGGCTAGGTCCTCAATCTGCTGAATGGATCAAAAGACTCAGCTATTCACATTGACAACCCTGTCACAGGTCTTTATGCTGCTTGGGACAGACTTGAGTCTAGCTTCATCAGCCCAGAAGCCATTAAGGATGTTTTTATTTAAAAGGTTGCAAGGCTTCTCAAAAATATCAGACGACAATCTGAAGTATCAAGAGCGCAGTGACCTCCTCTTGGAGCTTCAACTCACCAAAGCTGATACCCACCTACCTGGTCTCGGTTACCTAGATGCTACTTGAGGGGTCAACTCAATAGTCACCAAGTTACATTCTGGTATAAAGGGAAAATGGGCATCACTTGGATCAAGGTATAAGGAAAAAAATAAGGTTTCCTTTCCTCCTGTTTCCTACTTCTGTAAGTTCATTAGAAATGTAGCAGATACTAAAAATGATCCAAGTTTCTCCTTTTGGGAGTCCAACCACCTCAGTCCACCGTCTCCAAGGCCTGCAAGCCTATGCCCCATGCATAACAAACCACACCCACTTAGGAAATGTATTACCTTCAGAAAGAAAGCCTTGCAAGAACGCAAAGTGCTTTTAATGAAATTCGGGGTTTGCAACAAATGTTGTCTTCCATAGAACACCATGCTAAAGACTGTAAAGCCTGCCATACATGAATCGAATTTGACTGGTTCCGCAGGGACAGGCAGAATTTCAATCCATGTATGGGCTAGCCGGTTGTACAATCAGCCTGTCGGAGTTTTCCTGAATGATCAATGCCTGCAGCTATAGCTGGCAATACTGATCATTATATTTTGCCAGCGGGAAAGGCTTCCTGTTTGCAGAACACAATAATGCATCCGGAAGGATTCCCCCATCAATACAGTGTGATAGGGAATCAGCAGTCTTTTTTCATTCAACCTGCTGGTTGAACAAAAAAATGTACACTGTATGGCCTGCCTAATGCTACTTTTAAAGTAAACCACAATTTTTTTTCCTTTTTTAAAAAAAAATTATAATGCAGCAATGTGTATAGAAGTCTTACACATGAAAACGCCACTAAAACGAGGTTTGGAAATACCCTTTTTTAGTTTTAGAAAAGATATCATCTTCCGGGAATTGGCTGCGTCATTTTAACTACTGATTTCTGGCTCTTGTGTGGGCGTCATTTCCGCCCTTCCTTTCTTTCCCTGTCTAAATCTCGCGCGTGTGCGATCGCGTGTAAATTTTATAAATAATATCTTTAAAAAAAAAGGTTTAACATTATTTTGTTAGTAATATACAATTGTTTACTTAAATTTGCAAACGTTTCTTTCACAATGGCTTGTATTGCTCCCAGTATTAGAACAGCTGCTTGCTCATATGAAAGTCAGTGTGATGCTCTGGATAACTCCCCCTGTTTGACATAAGATACAGTCACAAGTGTCAGGGTACTCATCAGGGCCGAGATGCTGAGAGCGGCTCCCCTTGCAGCTGAGTGCGCTATACCCCTGGAGGTGGCACAGAGGGTATCGGGCACAGAGAGGCACGGGTCGCCAGGCACTAGTAGGAGCTTGCGTGTTGAACTTCTGTCTGGTAGTAGTCCGTGCAGGGTACACCCGGACGGTGATCAGCAGAGGAATCAGACTGGGGCTCCAACACCTTGGTCCTGAAGTAGATAACTGGAACAAAGTATGTAGAGAAGCCAGAGGGGTCAAACACAGCAAGCCGGTAGGAAGGAAGTCTGTTTAAACAAGCCAAGGTCATACACAGGAATTAATAGGAGAGTCCAAGACAGGCCGGGGGTCAAACACTGGAGCAGGCAGTAGCGAAGTCTTTAAAGAGAAGCCGGGGGTCAAACACTGGAGCAGACTGAAGAGGAATCCGTTAAGCAAGCTGAAGTCAAGGTGCAGAAGAAGTTCAAGGGTGGTCAAGGCAATCCGGGTCACAACAGGCAGGAGTCAATAGCAGAACAAGGAACAGGAACACAGAAGCTGAAATGACAAACCAGCAATAAGCCAGAGAGCTGGGCTGCCTTTTATAGGGCCGCCAGGGGAACTCACGTGTGCGGCTAAGATGCGTACGTGCTTACGCCGTTTCGCTGTGTCGCGGCCCGCTGACTCGCACGTCTATATGTGCCGTTGCGCCGTAACGCGGTCCACTGAATCGCGTACCCGCATGCGCCGATTAGCCATTCTGCCACGCAGGCGTACAGGGAAATGCCGGTATTGGTAAACAAAGTTTCTGTTATTCCTCTGACAGTGCCCCCCCCCCCCGAGGGGCAGCCTCCGGATGCCCAACCTGGCTAATATCCCTGGGTGTCGCCTGTGAAAATTCTGAACCAAACGAGGTGCATGTATATTACTGGCAGGTTCCCAGGAGTTATCTTCCGGTGGGTACCCTTTCCATTTCACCAGATACTGAGTCTGCCTACCCCTCTTTTTACAGTCCATAATTGCTTCCACCTCAAATTCTTCTTCACCCTCTACCTCCACTGGTGGAGGTGGAGGTTCCTCCCTTCCTGAAAAAGAATTGGAAACTACTGGTTTTAGTAGGGATGCATGGAACACCGGATGGATTCTAAGAGTACTGGGTAAGGTTAGTTCGAAGGCCACAGGATTAATTACCCTTTTTACTTCAAAAGGACCAATGAATTTTTGGCCAAGTTTGCGTGAGGGACAGGGTAATCTAGGTAATCTAAGATTGACAGCAGATAGCCAAACCTTATCCCCAACCTTAAATTCCAGATTCTTTCTTTTCCCTTTGTTGTAATATTCCTTATAGCTGTCTTGAGCTTCCTTCATGGCCTTTTGGATCTGTAAAAAATTAGATTGGATGAGATTTACTCGATCTTGAACTGCGGGGGTTGTGACTTCTGGAATGGAGTTTGGCAGAAAAGACGCGTGGAACCCATAGTTGGCCCAAAAAGGCGTCTGATTGGTGGCAGAATGTGTGGCATTATTATAGGCGAACTCCGCACAGGGGAGAAGGGTTGACCAATTATCCTGAGAGCTAGAGCAGAAACAACGGAGATATTGCTCCAAAGTCTGATTCGTCCTTTCTGTTTGGCCGTTGCTTTGGGGATGGTATGCTGAAGAAAAGGAGGTTTTGATTTCCAGGGATTTACAAAGGTCTTTCCAGAATCTTGAGGTAAATTGAATTCCTCTATCAAAGGTGATGTTGTGGGGAACGCCATGGAGTCTTATTATTTCTTTAATAAAAACATTTGCTGTAGCCAAAGCAGAAGGAGTACCAATCATGGGTAGAAAGTGTGCCATCTTTGAGAGGCGATCAACCACTACTAAGATGGTGGAAAAATTTTCAGAGGGAGGTAGATCAACAATGAAGTCCAAAGAAACCTCACTCCAAGGTCTTTCAGGGATAGATAGGGGTCTAAGGAGGCCCCAAGCTTTAGTGTTTGACCCTTTGCTGCGTTGGCAGGTAATGCAGGATTGAACGTACTTTTTACAGTCTTGCCTTCAACCCGGCCACCAGAAAGAGCGGTGTACTAATTCAGAAGTCTTCCGTACTCCGAAATGTCCTGCCATTTTGTGATCATGGAAAGTCTGTAAAATTCTAAGCCTTACAGAGGAGGGGACAAAAACCTTGTCCTGGGCCCACAGCAAACCATCTCTTTTTTCTAAGGAGGATATCTCGGATTCCGTGCATTGCCTAGAGGGCTGTTCAATAGCAGATTGAAGGTTAGGTTGAATGAGATGAAGAAAATTTTGAGAGGATAGGATGGTTTCAGGTTCTGTTGACTCATTGGCCTCTGGAAACATATGGGAAAGTGCGTCCGCCTTCCCATTTTTTGAACCAGGTCGATAGGAGATATGGAAATTGGACCTGGAGAAGAATAATGCCCATCGGGCTTGTCGGGGCCTAAGACATTTGGCTGTTCGGAGATACTCCAGGTTCTTGTGGTCCGTGAAGATCTTGATGAGCTGGGACGCATCCTCCAGTAAGTATCTCCATTCCTCAAGGGTGGCTAATAATTCCCGGTCACCAACATTACAATTTTTCTCTGGAGGACTTCGTTTGCGGGAGGCAAAGGCTACTGGATGGAGAAGTGCCTTAATACCACTTCTCTGAGACAAGATGGCTCCTGTGGCGGATTCTGAGGCATCAACTTCAAGTACATAAGGTAGAGTGGGATCCGGATGCTGAAGTATGGGAGCTGACGTGAATAGATTTTTTAGTTTGGCAAAGGCATCTTGAGCTTCCTGGGACCATCGGAATTTGATTTATTGGTGGGTTAATTGAGTGATGGGAGAGATAATTGAGGAGAACCCCCTAATAAACCTGCGATAAAAATTGGCAAAGCCAATAAATCGCAGGACTGCTTTTTTGTCTGAGGGGGCCGGCCACTCCTGGATGGCTTTAACTTTTTGTGGATCCATGGCTACCCCTTCAGTAGTGATGATGAAGCCAAGGAACTGGATAGTAGTCTTTTCAAATTCACTTTTCTCCCTTTAGGAACAGGCCGTGTTTTCTGAGAACTGAGAGGACTTTCTTGACATGGTCTCGATGTAATTCTAAAGTGGTAGAGAAAATTAAAATATCATCAAGATAGACAATGACAAAGTTATCTAGGAATTCCCGGAAAATATCATTGACTAGATGCTGGAATGTAGCTGGGGCATTACAGAGCCCAAACGGCATCACCAGATACTCAAAGTGATCGAATCTGGACCTGAAAGCTGTCTTCCATTCGTCCCCAGCACGTATCCGAACAAGATTGTATGCCCCTCGTAAATCCAATTTGGTAAATATTTGGGCAGATCGAAACCGCTGGAACAGTTCAGGAATGAGGGGAAGTGGGTATCGATTTTTGATGGCGATTTTATTAATCTCTCTATAGTCTATGCATGGCCTGAGAGATCCATCCTTTTTCTCAACAAAAAAGATACCAGCCCCGGCTGGGGAGGAAGAAGGACGAATGAATCCTTTTTCAAGGTTTTCATCAATGTAGAGGCGGAGAGCTTCCAACTCGGTCTCCGACAAGGGGAAAATTCAGCCAAACGGGATCTCGGAGCCGGGCAACAGATCGATGGGGCAATCATAATGCCAATGAGGTGGTAAACTATCGGCCTTCTTTTTATCAAAAACGTCCAGAAATTCGTAATATGCTGCAGGGACATGTGTAAGCGTATCTGGCACTGGTTGTATGGTCAAACAGGGGACAGTCTTATTGGAGGTTGGCACAAAACAATGCTGGGAGCAGTATGCTGAAGAGAAGAGAATTTCTTTTTTACTCCAAAGGATCTGAGGGTCGTGTGCCATTAGCCACGGGAACCCCAAGATAATGGGAAACATGGGTGAGTTGATGATGTTGAAGCAAAGAAATTCCTGATGACCAGAGTCTGTGGAGACAAGAATGGGCTTGGTTTCTTGAGTGATGGGTCCTGACTTGGGTAGAGACCCGTCTGCCAGGTAAATCTGAAGGAGCTGTTTCTTATCTTGAAGAGGGATGTGCAGACTTTGGGCAAGAGATGCATCCAGGAAACAGCTGCATGCTCCGGAGTCAACGATAGCCAGCAGTCGAATTCCCTCTTCCGCCACCTGTAATGAGACCGGTAGGATAAGGTGAGATTGGGTTGAGTCAGCAACTTGAAAGTTCGTAGCGTGCCGTAAACGGTACTTACTGGGTCTCACAGGGCAGTTACGTAGGAAATGGCCAGCTTCTCCGCAGTAGAGGCAAAGAATGGCTTGACGCCGTCGCAGTCTCTCATCAGGAGTGAGTGGGGACCGGACCAGTCCCAGTTGCATGGGCTCACTGTCAACAGAAGCTGAGGGACCCGCGATAGGCACAGGAACCGGAGGAACCCGGGGTAACATCCAGGTAGGCCGGGAAGACTGGAAGCCTTCAGAGCGACGCTCCCGCAGGCGTCTGTCGAGCTTAGTGGCGAGTTGGATCAGATCTTCCAGAGAGTCAGGGGTATCCACTCGTGCCAATTCGTCTTTAAGTGTTTCGGAGAGACCCCGATGGTACTGGTATTTAAGGGCGGCCTCATTCCAGGTGGTGTCTCCAGACCATTTACGGAATTCCACGGTGTAATCCTCTACTGGTCTTTTTCCTTGGGTAAGGGTGTGCAGAATGGATTCAGCAGTAGCTGTGCGTTGGATCATATAACTGAGCCATAGCGGCAAAGAAAGTTTCAACTGAGTCTAATAAAGAACTCTTCTGTTCAAGAAGATTATGAGCCCAAGATTGTGGTTCTTCAGATAGTAGTGAAATAACGTATCCCACTTCTATGGATTCTGAATGGAAAGTCCTGGGTTGAAGAGCTAGATACAGTAGGCAAGCATTTTTGAAAGCTCTAAATTTTCCAGAAAAACGTTCCGGAGTGGGTACTCTTGGTTCAGGGAGAGTCGTTACAACTGAAGATGCTTGGGTGACTTGACCTTGGGGAGAGGCCACCCCGCTGGCTGAGGCTGCATCCGAAGGAGCTGGAGCAGACATCAGGTGCTGGAGACGGCCCTCAATTTGGAAGTCGCCATCTTGGAGTCTTTGGACAGCCTGAGTAAGAGCTGTCACCTGCTGGCAGAGTGCCTCAAGGGGAGAACCAGCTCTGTGGGCCTCTGACATGGCTCGTTTGTACTGTCAGGGTACTCACCAGGGCCGAGATGCTGAGAGGGGCTCCCCTTGCAGTTGAGTGCGCTATACCCCTAGAGGTGGCACAGAGGGTATCGGGCACAGAGAGGCACAGGTCGCCAGGCACTAGTAGGAGCTTGCGTGTTGAACTTCCGTCTGGTAGTAGTCCGTGCAGGGTACACCCGGACGGTAATCAGCAGAGGAATCAGACTGGGGCTCCAACACCTTGGTCCTGAAGTAGATAACTGGAACAAAGTATGTAGAGAAGCCAGGGGGTCAAACACAGCAAGCCGGTAGGAAGGAAGTCCATTTAAACAAGCCAAGGTCATACACAGGAATTAATCAATAGGAGAGTCCAAGACAGGCCGGGAGTCAAACACTGGAGCAGGCAGTAGCGAAGTCTTTAAAGAGAAGCCGGGGGTCAAACACTGGAGCAGACTGAAGAGGAATCCGTTAAGCAAGCCGAGGTCAAGGTGCAGGAGAAGTTCAAGGGTGGTCAAGGCAATCCGGGTCACAACAGGCAGGAGTCAATAGCAGAACAAGGAACAGGAACACAGAAGCTGAAATGACAAACCAGCAATAAGTCAGAGAGCTGGGCTGCCTTTTATAGGGCCGCCAGGGGAACTCACGTGTGCGGCTAAGAAGCGTACGTGCTTACGCCGTTTCGCCGTGTCGCGGCCCGCTGACTCGCACGTCTATGTGTGCCGTTGCGCCGTGACGCGGTCCACTGAATCGCGTACCCGCATGCGCCGATTAGCCATTCTGCCACGCACGCCTACAGGGAAATGCCGGTATTGGCAAACAAAGTTTCTGTTATTCCTCTGACAACAAGGGGAGAACCAGGAAGGTGTAGAGGAGGGCAAACCATTGCAAGGCTTCCCTTCTGTGCCATTATCAGTCGAAGTAAATAACCTGGCACGCTGAGAATATAGAAACAGCACACATAGCGTACCGTAACTAAACTACAGACTTGCGCATGCACCGGTGACATCATTAAAGATTGCAGGACAGATTATAAAGAGACTAACAGTAAGTGAAATTTCACAGGCAGCGATCGGCAGCCTTATCACTGTAGATTATAGTGAGCTGAAGTGAAACTTGAGAGTTTACAACCACTTTAAGTGCATAGAATTTGACAGTGGTCATTACGTGCAAGCACTTGATTTCAAGACAAAAGGCAAAACATGGCGGGGAGAGCACAGACCAAACGGTGCCTTATACTCTAGTTTTCGCTACATGTACAAATGATTGTAGAGAATAACTACAGGACAAATCCTGTGCCAAAATATGCTTAGTTCATGTATATCACAAGGGTCAACCTGAAAAGACTGTATACTATTCTAGATGAGCAGAGCAACAGATCTCTTGTAAGAAAAGCTTTTTGACTTCTTAAGAACTGCCCCACGTAGATATACTGTGGTAGGGTGGCCCTCTTGCATGAAATCGCGTACAGGTACGTGATTTCATGCAGTGAGTCTGGGGCACGCGCTGCTGGCAGCCCACCCCCACTGTAATTGGACACAGCTGGAGCCAATCAGTGGCTGCGATGGCTGCTGGCCACCCGCGATCGTTCACTGGAGAGACAGAGCGGCGGTCTGATAAGCAGAAACATGATTCCCTGTGTTCCTCCAGTCACAGCATTCCCTCCCCCACCCACTTCGAGCACACTTAACCCTTTATCAGCCCTGATGTTGACCCCTTCCCTGCCAGTGTCAATACAGCTACAGTGCATATTATTTAGCACTGATCACTGTATTAGTGTCACTGGTCCCCAAAAAGTGTCAGGTGTCCGATTTGTCCGCTGCAATGTTGCAGTCCTGCTTAAAATCACTGATCGCCACCATTACTAGTAAAAATAAATAAATAAATAAAAAATTCCATAAAATTATCCCCTAATTTGGAGAAGCTATAACTTTTGCGCAAACCAATCAACATAAGCTTATTGGGATTTTTTTACCAAAAATATGTAGCAGTATACATATTAGCATAAACTGATAAAGAAATTAGATTTTTTAATTTTTTTTTTATTGGATATGTTTTATAGCAGAAAGTAAAAAATATTGTTTTTTAATTGTTTTATTTTGTTTATAGGGCAAAAAAGAAAAACCACAGAGGTGATCAAATACCACCAAAAGAAAGCTCTATTTGTGGGGAAAAAAAGGACATCAATTTTATTTCTGTACAGCATCGCACGACCGCACAATTTTCAGTTAAAGTAATGCAGTGCTGTATCACAAAAAATGGCCTGGTCATTAAGGGGGTAAAACCTTCCAGGGCTAAAGTGGTTAAACATAACAGGAAATGACTTGTCATAGTTATTTGATCCTCCTGAAGATTTTGTAAGTTTGTCCATTTACAAAGAAATTAAGGGTCTATAATTTTTATCATAGGTGTATTTTAACCACTTAAGGACCGCCTCACGCCGATTTACGTCGGCAAGGCGGCACGGCCAGGCAGAATCACGTACATATACAGACCCCCCCCCCCGGTGCCCGAGGCGGTCCTCTCTTGTCCCCCAGCGATCGGAGGTGAAGGGGAGGCCATCCATTCGTGGCCCCCCCCCTCGCGATCGCCGCCGGCCAATCAGAACATTCCTTTGCTGCTGTATGCTAAACAGCAGCAAAGGAAATGATGTCATCTCTCCTCGGCTCGGTATTTTCCGTTCCGGCGCCGAGGAGAGAAGACATCAATGTGAGTGCACAAACACACACACACTCAGTAGAACATGCCAGGCACACTTTACACCCCCGACCCCCCCCCCCCCCCGATCGCCCCCCAATCATCCCTCCCCCCCCTGTCACACTGACACCAAGCAGTTTTTTTTTTTTCTGATTACTGCATGGTGTCAGTTTGTGACAGTTACTGTGGTAGGGCAGTTAGGGTTAGCCCCCTTTAGGTCTAGGGTACCCCCCTAACCCCCCCTAATAAAGTTTTAACCCCTTGATCACCCCCTGTCACCAGTGTCGCTAAGAGATCATTTTTCTGATCGCTGTATTAGTGTCGCTGGTGACGCTAGTTAGGGACGTAAATATTTAGGTTCGCCGTCAGCGTTTTATAGCGACAGGGACCCTCATATACTACCTAAAAAATGTTTTAACCCCTTGATTGCCCCCTAGTTAACCCTTTCACCAGTGATCACCGTATAACCGTTACGGTTGACGCTGGTTAGTTCGTTTATTTTTTATAGTGTCAGGGCACCCGCCGTTTATTACAGAATAAAGGTTTAGCCCCCTGATCGCCCGGCGGTGATATGCGTCGCCCCAGGCAGCGTCAGATTAGCGCCAGTACCGCTAACACCCACACACGCAGCATACACCTCCCTTAGTGGTATAGTATCTGAACGGATCAATATCTGATCCGATCAGAACTATACTAGCGTCCCCAGCAGTTTAGGGTTCCCAAAAATGCAGTGTTAGCGGGATCAGCCCAGATACCTGCTAGCACCTGCGTTTTGCCCCTCCGTCCGGCCCAGCCCACCCAAGTGCAGTATCGATCGATCACTGTCACTTACAAAACACTAAACGCATAACTGCAGCGTTCGCAGAGTCAGGCCTGATCCCTGCGATCGCTAACAGTTTTCTTCGTAGCGTTTTGGTGAACTGGCAAGCACCAGCCCCAAGCAGCATCAGGTTAGCGCCAGTACCGCTAACACCCACGCACGCAGCATACGCCTCCCTTAGTGGTATAGTATCTGAACGGATCAATATCTGATCTGATCAGATCTATACTAGCGTCCCCAGCAGTTTAGGGTTCCCAAAAACGCAGTGTTAGCGGAATCAGCCCAGATACCTGCTAGCACCTACGTTTTGCCCCTCCGCCCGGCCCAGCCCAGCCCACCCAAGTGCAGTATCGATCAATCACTGTCACTTACAAAACACTAAACGCATAACTGCAGCGTTCGCAAAGTCAGGCCTGATCCCTGCAATCGCTAACAGTTTTTTTTGGTAGCATTTTGGTGAACTGGCAAGCACCAGCGGCCTAGTACACCCCGGTCGTAGTCAAACCAGCACTGCAGTAACACTTGGTGACGTGGCGAGTCCCATAAGTGCAGTTCAAGCTGGTGAGGTGGCAAGCACAAGTAGTGTCCCGCTGCCACCAAGAAAAAGACAAACACAGGCCCGTCGTGCCCATAATGCCCTTCCTGCTGCATTCGCCAATCCTAATTGGAAACCCACCACTTCTGCAGCGCCCGTACTTCCCCCATTCACATCCCCAACCAAATGCAGTCGGCTGCATGAGAGGCATTTTCTTTATGTCCTCCCGAGTACCCCTACCCAGCGAACCCCCCCAAAAAAGATGTCGTGTCTGCAGCAAGCGCGGATATAGGTGTGACACCCGCTATTATTGTCCCTCCTGTCCTGACAATCCTGGTCTTTGCATTGGTGAATGTTTTGAACGCTACCATTCACTAGTTGAGTATTAGCGTAGGGTATAGCACTGCACAGACTAGGCACACTTTCACAGGGTCTCCCAAGATGCCATCGTATTTTGAGAGACCCGAACCTGGAACCGGTTACAGTTATAAAAGTTGGTTACAAAAAAAAAGTGTAAAATATATATATATATATATATATATATAAAAATTAAAAAAAATAGTTGTCGTTTTATTGTTCCCTCTCTCTCTCTATTCTCTCTCTATTGTTCTGCTCTTTTTTATTGTATTCTATTCTGCAATGTTTTATTGTTATTATGTTTGCTTTTCAGGTATGCAACTTTTTATACTTTACCGTTTACTGTGTTTTATTGTTAACCATTTTTTTGTCTTCAGGTACGCCATTCACGACTTTGAGTGGTTATACCAGAATGATGCCTGCAGGTTTAGGTATCATCTTGGTATCATTCTTTTCAGCCAGCGGTTGGCTTTCATGTAAAAGCAATCCTAGCGGCTAATTAGCCTCTAGACTGCTTTTACAAGCAGTGGGAGGGAATGCCCCACCACCACCACCACCGTCTTCCGTGTTTTTCTATGGCTCTCCTGTCTCAACAGGGAACCTGAGAATGCAGCCGGTGATTCAGGCAGCTGACCATAGAGCTGATCAGAGACCAGAGTGGCTCCAAACATCTCTATGGCCTAAGAAACCGAAAGCTACGAGCATTTCATGATTTAGATTTCGCCGGATGTAAACAGCGCCATTGGGAAAGCATTTTATCACACCGATCTTGGTGTGGTTAGATGCTTTGAGGGCAGAGGAGAGATCTAGGGTCTAATAGACCGCAATTTTTTCAAAAAAGAGTACCTGTCACTACCTATTGCTATCATGGGGGATATTTACATTCCCTGAGATAACAATAAAAATGTTAAAAAAAAAATGAAAGGAACAGTTTAAAAATAAGATAAAAAAGCAAAAAAATAATAAAGAAAAAAAAAAAAACACCCCTGTCCCCCCCCCTGCTCTCGTGCAAGGGCAAACGCAAGTGTCGGTCTGGCGTCAAATGTAAACAGCAATTGCACCATGCATGTGAGGTGTCACCACGAACGTCAGATCGAGGGCAGTAATTTTAGCAGTAGACCTCCTCTGCAAATCTAAAGTGGTAACCTGTAAAGGCTTTTAAAAATGTATTTAGTTTGTCGCCACTGCACGTTTGTGCGCAATTTTAAAGCATGTAATGTTTGGTATCCATGTACTCAGCCTAAGATCATCTTTTTTATTTCATCAAACATTTAGGCAATATAGTGTGTTTTAGTGCATTAAAATTTAAAAAAGTGTGTTTTTTCCCCAAAAAATGCGTTTGAAAAATCGCTGCGCAAATACTGTGTGAAAAAAAAAAATGAAACACCCACCATTTTAATCTGTAGGGCATTTGCTTTAAAAAAAATATATAATGTTTGGGGGTTCAAAGTAATTTTCTTGCAAAAAAAAAAAATTTTTTCATGTAAACAAAAAGTGTCAGAAAGGGCTTTGTCTTCAAGTGGTGAGAAGAGTGGGTTATGTGTGACATAAGCTTCTAAATGTTGTGCATAAAATGCCAGGACAGTTCAAAAGCCCCCCAAATGACCCCATTTTGGAAAGTAGACACCCCAAGCTATTTGCTGAGAGTCCATGGAATATTTTATATTGTGACACAAGTTGCAGGAAAGAGACAAATTTTTTTTTTTTTTGCACAAAGTTGTCACTAAATGATATATTGCTCAAACATGCCATGGGAATATGTGAAAATACACCCCAAAATACATTCTGTTGCTTCTCCTGAGTATGGGGATACCACATGTGTGAGACTTTTTGGGAGCCTAGCCGCGTACGGGACCCCGAAGACCAAGCACTGCCTTGATTTCACTCTTCACTGCCTATCACAGTTTCGGAGGCCATGGAATGCCCAGGTGGCACAAAACCCCCCCAAATGACCCCATTTTGGAAAGTAGACACCCCAAGCTATTTGCTGAGAGGTATAGTGAGTATTTTGCAGACCTCAATTTTTGTCACAAAGTTTTGAAAATCGAAAAAAGAAAAAAAAAGTTTTTTCTTGTCTTTCTTCATTTTCAAAAACAAATGAGAGCTGCAAAATACTCACCATGCCTCTCAGCAAATAGCTTGGGGTGTCTACTTTCCAAAATGGGGTAATTTGGGGGGGGGGGGTTGTGCCACCTGGGCATTCCATGGCCTCCGAAATTGTGATAGGCAGTGAAGAGTGAAATCAAAAATTTACACCCTTAGAAATCCTGAAGGCGGTGATTGGTTTTCGGGGCCCCGTACGCAGCTAGGCTCCTAAAAAGTCCCACATATGCGGTATCCCCATACTCAGGAGAAGCAGCTAAATGTATTTTGGGGTGCAATTCTACATATGCCCATGGCCTGTGTGAGCAATATATCATTTAGTGACAACTTTGTGCAAAAAAAAAAAAAAATTTGTCACTTTCCTGCAACTTGTGTCAAAATATAAAATATTCCATGGACTCAACATGCCTCTCAGCAAATAGCTTGGGGTGTCTACTTTCCAAAATGGGGTCATTTGGGGGGGGGGTTTTGTGCCATCTGGGCATTTTATGGCCTTCAAAACTGTGATAGGTAGTGAGGAGTGAAATCAAAAATTTACGCCCTTAGAAATCCTGAAGGCGATGATTGGTTTTCGGGGCCCCGTACGCGGCTAGGCTCCCAAAAAGTCCCACACATGTGTTATCCCTGTACTCAGGAGAAGCAGCTGAATGTATTTTGGGGTGCAATTCCACATATGCCCATGGCCTGTGTGAGCAATATATCATTTAGTGACAACTTTTTGTAATTTTTTTTTTTTTTGTCATTATTCAATCACTTGGGACAAAAAAATTAATATTCAATGGGCTCAACATGCCTCTCAGCAATTTCCTTGGGGTGTCTACTTTCCAAAATGGGGTCATTTGGGGGGTTTTGTACTGCCCTGCTATTTTAGCACCTCAAGAAATGACATAGGCAGTCATAAACTAAAAGCTGTGTAAATTCCAGAAAATGTACCCTAGCTTGTAGACGCTATAACTTTTGCGCAAACCAATAAATATACGCTTATTGACATTTTTTTTACCAAAGACATGTGGCCGAATACATTTTGGCCTAAATGTATGACTAAAATTGAGTTTATTGGATTTTTTTATAACAAAAAGTAGAAAATATCATTTTTTTTCAAAATTTTCGGTCTTTTTCTGTTTATAGCGCAAAAAATAAAAACCGCAGAGTTGATCAAATACCATCAAAAGAAAGCTCTATTTGTGGGAAGAAAAGGACGCAAATTTCGTTTGGGTACAGTATTGCATGACCGCGCAATTAGCAGTTAAAGCGACTCAGTGCCAAATTGGAAAAAGTCCTCTGGTCCTTAGGCAGCATAATGGTCCGGGGCTGAAGTGGTTAAATGATAGAGACAGAATATCAACCAAAAACCCCAAAAAAACACAATACAAATGCTATGAATTAAGATGTAGTTCAGTGAGTAAAATAAGTACCATAGTTATTGGCGTATAGCACGCACCCCAATTTAAGAGGAAAGTTTCAGGGAAAAAAAACTTTTTTTTAAATAAACCACTTTGAAGCAAAATAATGGTCAGTGAGAATCAATGCAGCCTGTTCTGTGCCCATCTGCAGTTTCAGTGCAGCCTGATCTGTGCCCATCTGTAGCCTGTTCTGTGCCCATCTGCAGCTTCAGTGCAGCCTGTTCTGTGCCCATCTGCAGCTTCAGTGCTGCCTGTTCTGTGCCCATCTGCAGCCTGTTCTGTGTCCATCTCCCCCATCAATGCAGCTCACCATCTCTCATATGAAATCACGAGCCGTCATCTTGTAGTTGGTGACCAGGTTTGCACACATCTCGGAAGGAATTTTGGTGCACTCTTCTTTAGAAATCTTCTCTAAATACTTAAGAGCACTTGGCTGTCTCTTGGAAACTTGACGTTTCAACTCCTTTCATAAATTTTCTATAGGATTAAGGTCTGGTGACTAGGCCACTCCATTACCTTAATGTGCTTCTTCTTGAGCCACTCCTTTGTTGCCTTGGCGGTATGTTTTTGGTCATTGCTGTGCTGGAAGACCCATCTTCAGTGTTCTGGTTGAGGGAAGAAGGTTTCCATCCAAGATTTTATATGGACCCGTCCATTGGCCCCTCAATGCGGCGAACAGCTCCAAAGAATCATGTTTTCACCTCCGTGTTTGACTGTAGGGGTGGTGTTAGGGTCATAGTCAGCATTTTTCTTCCTCCAAACACAGCGAGTCGAGTTAATGCTAAAGAGCTAAATTTTGGTCCCATCTGACCACACCACTTTCTCCCAATCCTTCTCTGAATCATTAAGATGTTAATTGGCATGACTGTACGTGCCGCCTCGAAGAAGGGGACTCGCTGTGTTTCGAGGCTCTTCATTTCTGGGATGATGTTGGCACCACAGTGTTTAATGTAAAAATGAAAGACAATGAGCTAGCAGCAACCATGGAAGATTAGGAGTTACTAAAAACTGAATAGGACATTCTATCAGGACAATTCCAACAGCTGGGTAGCCCCACTACCATTTTGTGCCTTAAGAAACTACCAAGTAATGTTCAGCATGTAGAAGCACAATTTACTTCTTTACAATGCACCCTGAACTAAAAACCTAAAATGAGAAAACTTTGGAGTTTATGCCAAAGGTGTTTGCGAGAGACCATGCCAAGCCTACATGACCTCTCATGGAAGGAAAGTATTGTTGGTACCTCACATGCTTTTGCATGTACCTCCCTCACAAGCCAGATCAGGGTGGTCTTTGACTAAAGTGCTCGATATGGACGCTGTTTCCCCCAACGATGTTCTTCTCACTGGGCCTAATCTAAACAACCTTATTGGAGTTTTGTTCTGCTTCAGACAAGAACCAGATGCCGTTTTGGTCAACATGCAGCAAATGTTTCACTGTTTTCATTGAGAAGACAGCAGAAACTTCCTCAGGTTCCAAAGGTATCACCAGAACAATGAACCCATCATAATTCACACTGCTTCTACATTTGAATTGGTTATTCCTGAGTCTGGAGTATTCCTGAGTAAGGAAATCGGAGCTAATACTGTTACATTCAACACTTCTGTGAACTCAAATATAAGGCTGACTTTTCACCTTTTTGAACACTTTTCAAAGTGGTCTTCTGTTGTACGAGCTATTCTATGACTTATCCATTTTGCTCATCAATTCACAACCAATGCGCACAGGAGATTGATAACATATTATATTGACTTATGAACATAAAGAGCAGAACTTACTGAATAAAGTGTAGCTCTTGCTGACATCCTTTTGCTCTCTGCTCTCTATGTTCATTGTTCAGAGTCTGGACCTTCCCAAGGTGGCTTGTTTTGTGGACGCTGCATCTGGATGTACGGCTGACCCCCGCCCATGCAAAAGGAAGAGGACTTTGCCCTTGCAGGTATATTTCCAGCTGACTGACAGAGGCCATAAGACTTTATGAATTTTAGACCTAAACAGACTTTGTGGGCTTTCACTTTTTTTGCTATTCATGCACCTGGTCCCCATTTTCTTCCCTCCCCAATACATGTTCACCTTTAGTACTAAAGTTGCATTTTATTATTTTTTGCTAACAAAGGGACTCTACAAACTGAACCCAATGAGTGACCATGACTAGTTACTTCATGTTGGAGGTCTCATAGGGAAGTTTAATGTGTTAATTGAGGAACAGAATCCCCTTATTACAGGTGGGCATCACATCACTGCACTGCTAGTTCGACATCACCATGAGCAAGTTCAGCACCTTGCCAATGTTCACTGGAGTCGTTGGAAGGAGGAGTACCTTTGCGATCTTCAGGGTCGTGGCAAACTAGCAAGCCCAATCTACAAGTGGGTGACCTAGTCCTCTTGAAAGAAAATAATGCTTCCCGCAACCATTGGTCTTGGGTCTGTTTACAAAGACTGTGCCAAGTAATGATGGAAAGGTTTTGAAGACAGAAGTTAAGGTAGTTAAGGAAGGAGCAAGTGACTCTACTTCAGGCCTATCAACAAAGTGGTGCTTCTTTGCCGAAGGCAAAGGATTTGTCTCTAGGACAGGCACACAAAATGTCAATTTTATTATTTGTTTGTACGAAGGAGCCTGCAGAACATTTTACCTGTGATCGGCAGATCATGGGTGCAATCCAAGGCTCCTGCAGACTCCCAGGTTAGCTGTCTGCTTGTACCTTCATATGGGCGGGCAGTTACATGAGAGCAAGAAAGTCAATGGACTACGAGAGCGCTCTCCAGCTCTCTTGCAACTCGTTGAGAACTACAAGCCGTCAGCTGCAATATCTGACAGTACCTGTAGTCTCTTCATTCACAGGAAACTGAATGATGCAGCCATGTAGACGGAGCCCATAAGGGCTGCATTGTTTTCAAACTGTGACAGCGAGTGCATGGAGAGGATCCCCCACCAGCTGTCACAGGGAGGGGGAGAGGCTGCAGATACTGGAACATGATACATGTTCCACCCTACAGATGTGTGTAACAGGATCCCCCACCAGCTGTCACAGGGAGGGGGAGAGGCTGCAGATACTGGAACATGATACATGTTCCACCCTACAGATGGGTGTAACATGTTCGGAAGGTGAACTTATCCTTTAAAGTTCAAGGGAGATAATGGTAAATGCTAAAATAGCTGTCCTTGCCACTTTGACACTTTCTCTTATCCAGTTTTCTAAAGCATGTTTGAATTGTTTTGTTCATCAGGGAAAAATGTCTGTTTACTCCTTTTCCAGTTTGCCATTTGCTAATTGCTTCCTAAATGTTTTAGATGCTTTTGTACTATTTGAAAAAGAGGAATTCATGGACTTTAAGTAAGAATTATCACTATTTTTTACATAATTCAGTCTCTATGGGAAAAAGTACATATACAGTGCCTTGAAAAATATTCATACCCCTTGAAATTTTGAACATTTTGTCATGTTGCAACCAAAAATGTAAATGTATTTTATTGGAATTTTACGTGATAGACCAACACAAAGAGGCACATAATTGTCAAGCGGAAGGAAAATTTTAAATGGTTTTCAACATTTTTTACAAATATGTGAAAAGTGTGGCATGCATTAGTATTCAGCCCCCCTAAGTCAATACTTTGTAGGACCGCCTTTCACTGCACTGTTTTTGGGTATGTCTCTACGAGCTTTGCACATCTACAGAGTGACATTTTTTGCCTATTCTTCTTTGCAAAATAGGTCAAGCTCTGTCAGATTGGATGGAGAGCGTCTGTGAACAGCAATTTTCAAGTCTTGCCACAGATTCTCAATTGGATTTAGGTCTGGACTTTGACTGGGCCATTCTAACACATGAATATGCTTTGATCTAAACCATTCCATTGTAGCTCTGGCTGTATGTTTAGGGTTGTTGTCCTGGAAGGTGCATCTCTGCCCCAGTCTCGTCTTTTGCAGACTCTAACAGGTTTTCTTCTAAGATTGCCCTTTGTTTGGCTCCATCCATCTTCACATCAACTTTGACCAGATTCCCTGTCCCTGCTGAAGAAAAGCATCCCCACAACATGATTCTGCTACCACAATGTTTCACCATGGGGATGGTGTGTTCAAGGTGATGTGCAGTGTTAGTTTTCCGCCACACATAGTGTTTTGCTTTTAGGCCAAAAAGTTCAGTTGTGGTCTCATCTGACCAGAGCACCTTCTTCTACATGTTTGCTGTGTCCCCCACATGGCTTCTTGTAAACTGCAAATGGGACTTCTTATGGCTTTCTTTCAACAATGGCTTTCTTCTTGCCACTCCTCCATAAAGGCCAGATTTGTGGAGACTAATGGTTGTCCTGTGGACAGATTCTCCCACCTGAGCTGTGGATCTCTGCAGCTCCTCCAGAGTTACCATGGGTAACTTGGCTGCTTCTCTGAATGCTTTCCTTGCCCAGCCTGTGAGTTTAGGTGGACGGCCATGTCTTGGTAGGTTTGCAGTTGTGCCATAATATTTCCATTTTTGGATGATGGATTGAACAGTGCTCCGTGAGATGTTCAAAGCTTGGGATATTTTTTTTTATAACCTAATAACCTGCTTTAAACTTCTCCACAACTTTATCCCTGACCTGTCTGGTGTGTTCCTTGGCCTTCATGATGCTGTTTGTTCACTAAAGTTCTCTAACAAACCTCTGAGGGCTTCACAGAACAGCTGTAGTTATACTGAGATTAAATTACACATAGGTATTTGGTTCCACTAGATTTTAGTTATGGGTATTACTTTCCAGATAATAATTTGTAAAAAATGTGGAAAAACTTTTATCATTTTCCCTCCACTTCACAATTATGTGCCACTTTGTGTTGGTCTATTACATAAAATCCCAATAAAATACATTTACATTTTGGTTGTAACATGACAAAATGTGGAACATTTCAAGGGGTATGAATACTTTTTCAATGCACTGTAGTACTTTGCCCCATCCTCCTAAGTGCCCTTTAACACTAGCTGCAATTTTGGACAGGGTGCCCACCCCTCCCACTTGGCTCATGGCTGCCTGACACCACAGCTAGCAAGGAAATGGGTGCATTGATGGGGGAGTGTCCATATCTAGGTTCCCACCAGGGCAAGCACTGCCAAGAGGAATGCTGAGGTAAGGGAAGCTGACATGTCCTTCCAAAAAGGCAAATTTTCCTGTAAATACGGCACTTTTGTTCAAAGAACACTTTGCTATGTTTCTAGTAGGCCAGTTAGCTGATCAGTATTTTGTAAAAATTGCAGAGAAAAGCTGGAATGATGTCTCTTTAAAAATTGCCCCCACTAGCTTAATGTAAAGTAGTAACCTAACAATACCAGCTTCCCAAAATGTGTTTAAGAAATGATGAGTGATATACTGACATCTTCCTAATTCGTAGATTATCTTTTGCACTGTACATCATGCTACAGCGTTTTCAAGAAATCTGGGCATGTATGGACAAGAAAAGCATTCTGATTCTTAGTGTGGTCACATGGGGGGAAAAACGTGTCTCTCTTGCCTGAAGCAAGTGTTTGATTTGCTATAGCAGCAAGCACTGAATAGGAAAGGTCACAGGAGAAAAAAAAATATCTGTAGAAAACAATATAAAACTGCCAAGATTTTATCCTCTGAAAAGATTTCATGAACACATGTTGTACATTTACAGTTGTTTCAACAGAAGTTGCTTTTAAAATGTGGTCTAATCTTCATGGTTACAGTAATGAAGGCATTGTTCTTTAACAGATTAACACACACATTACATTGTCAAATCTTTATTGAACAAATGGTTTAAAAGAGTTAAAGCCCTTGATGGAAATAGTATGTGAACCTCTAGGATACTGACGCCTTGCAGAGAGACTAAGTGGATTCAGTTATTTCAATCAATGAGATGAGATCAGCAATGGACTTTCAAGGTAACCTGCCCTTTAAAAAAGACACAGCTGGTTGCTGACTGTATGTGCTTCTCAATAAAAACTGGTTCATGATAACCATGCTTTGATCAAAGGAAAATTCAAAGAGGCTTAGGAGAACTTTAGAGATACAGCAAGCTGGGAAAATACTACAAAAGAATTTTCGAAAGGTCTATGTTATGCAAAAAAAAGGAAATACTTATGCCCCGTACACACAATCCGAAAATCGGATGACAGATTGTCCGACTTTTTTCGCTTACTAGTCGCAAGTAGAAATTGAAGTAATAGATATTTGCTTACCAGATACCAATGACCCCTTTAATTAAAAAGAGAGT
The DNA here is from genome assembly GCA_037952925.1 of Lithobates clamitans. Classification (NCBI taxonomy): domain Eukaryota; kingdom Metazoa; phylum Chordata; class Amphibia; order Anura; family Ranidae; genus Lithobates; species Lithobates clamitans. Next base: position 58,502 of record JBBGZY010001331.1, on the reverse strand, counting down.
CACTAGCGCTTATGCAGGATTGTGCCTGCTCACATGGACGGCTGGACAACTGGATGATGCTTTAGGCATGGACCCCTCCGGTCCCAATCGTTTAAGAAAAGGATATATGGGAAACAAACAAAGTCTTCATAGTGTAAAACCATTTATTAAAATGTTAAAGTAACATTAAAAAGCCAAATGGCCACTTACATTTGTAGGTGCCTACCCGGCACTGGGGCTGCTCGTTTGTCAGGGTAAGATTGGTTTCAGAGACCCATCACATCGCATCATGGACGGCGTGCGTTCCACCCGACACGAGAGACAACCAGATATTCCGGATGTAGGTAAGCAAACGTGACCACGTACTGCTCCGACGTACGTTTCGTTATGAACGTCTTCAGGGATAAAGATTTGATTTCAAATATTTGATTTCAAATATATATATAAATAACATTTTTTTTTTTATTTTGAACATGTGACCAGTAGCAGAGGACTAGAAGCTCCTCCTTATTGTTTCCCCGGAGACAGGCTAGGAAAGAGCTCAGTCATGTGACAACTGTGTATCGATTTGGAAAAAGGTACTTGGATGTTTTTTTTATTTTTAATTAAAATAATTACAGTGCCATCATCCACACACAGAAATAGAAGGGACAATGTAAATTAAACAGTGTGTGTGTTTAGTATCACTTTACCTAAGTGGGGTCCTCCAATGATCTTGGAAAGAACATCATGCAATGCTGAAAGAGCCAAAGCAGAACCAACAGTCATTTACAATTGCTTAGGTCTCTGCAAATGTGTCCACCATATGTGTTTATGTGTTCCTCACTGATTACTGCTTTAGACAGATTGGACAAAAGTTGACTTTTGTGGATGAAACTTTTGTGTAGAGGAAGAAAAAACATTGTACACAAAACCTTGATTTTAACTGTAAAACATGGTGGGGGTGCAAATGTTTGGGGGCTGCTGTCTTACAGCCAAAATTGTTTATCATAGGTGAGTGGGGGTAGTTTTCTTCCACCTAAAGGTTAATAGAAATTGAGTGATGCACCAGGAGCTAAAAAATTAAGAAAGTATTCGTAACTCATATCTCCTAAAAGTCTTATGCAGATTCTACTAAATCAACTTATTTTGTCTAAAATAATAATGTATTTCATTAATAGTTGACTAGAAGTTTCAAAACGGTTATCAATGTAGCATGATCCCTTTACCAGTTCATTGACTAAGCGGGTTGGTCCACCAAGTAAATTGGACACCCATGTCAAACACTTGTTCATCACATATTTTTTTTTTAATCAGAAAAGTTTTTAGTGTGTCACAAAAACAGATGTACATTGTAGACAGAAACATCATAATAACTTCAGGGTATACATTAGCAACAGTATTATATTTAGTTGTAGGTCTAAAGCATGGAACTTAGTCATGACATTTCTAACAATATGCTTATATAACAAGTATGTTCCTTCATTACTTTCAGTTCCGTATATTGCTTTAGTAGTTTGGTAACAATCTACAGGACACACTGATAGTCTTAAGCAAAAAGGGGAACTGTTATTGAACTAACTACCCTCCAACGGGAAGGTGAAACTAGCTAATGCCTCTACTCACAACCGAGACCTGGTTGGGTCTCAGCGGACCATACCGCTGATTAACCCCTAGGAAAGGAGGTATTAAGAATGAACCCAAATTCCTTGAGCAGGCTCAAGTCTTTGTATTATTGTAACATGGTATAAATGGTTGGCTAATGCTTTTAGGAAGCTAGAAGTTTACATTTGGAGTAGTCTATCTAGAACTAGTTGAGAGGGTTCCAAACCCAGAGTGTCCAACCAGGGCTGCTAGATTTTATAACTTATTACACGCATTTCTGTGTTGATACATCAGTTTTTCTTTAATTAGAGTATTATTAACCTGTTCAATCCACTGTTTCGTTGTTGGGCTATCTGCTTGCGTGCAATATATAGTAATCTTGAGACTGCTATATTAGCTAGGGGGGCGAAAAATTCCTCGTCCACCGCACCCAACAAGCATGTGACCGGGTGTAGTAGAACAATGGATTGATATATATGCGATATGGTATTAGTTACTGTAGTCCAATATCTGTGTTCATCACATATTACTTCAACTTGGATCAAGTCGCTGTTTAGGCAAGTCAATATACTTACCAGTAACTACTTTGGTTTGAATGAGGGTTAACTGTTTATAGTATAGAAGTGATGGAAGATTTATACAATTACTAATAAAGTTCAGGTATTATGGAGATAATCTTACTAAGATCTATTAGCCAACACAGCGTTTTCAAGGTTATGAGCCACTGCCCACTACTGCGTTTCTTTCTGCTAGGAGTAAAAAAATAAAAAACTGTAATGGTTTTTGGTCAGTTGAATTTTACGTGTTTATATGGTATATAGCCCCATATAAAAAACAGGCAGGTGGAAGGGGGAAGAGTCACTCTTCTATCCTACTTGTTTTGTTCAAAGCCTAGAGCTCCACTTGCTGGTTGGAAAATCAAATATGAGATATTCATGCAAAGCATTTTATATTTACCGGACATGAAAAAACACTACCTAATTCATAAACTTTTTTTATATCCCGTATATTATTGAAAATATACATTTCTTTATCCCTGCTGCCTCTAGTTTTCTCTGTAATCTTGATTTTAAGTCTTTTCTTCCTTTTTCTGTTGCTAGCCTTTTTCTTAACAACACCTTGACTTGACTACAGTTAGCTCATCAATGGAGATCTGCTGCATATGCCATGACCAAAAGCAACTAATAATTCACCAGTTTGGCTTTCATAATATCACTGGTTGTTGAGGCTTATTGCACTTTTTTTTCTTTTTAAACCAACTTGTAAAATCAAGCAAAGTGCAAAACACAGGTGTACCGTACCTCTATTTACCAGCCTACAACCATTTTGTTGTTGTGGTAAATGGAAAAGGAAAATCGGATTTGCTTGTTGCTATTTATATAAAAGCCTGGAAGTGTGACTGCATGTATTGTATTTTGTATAATTCTCTGTGCTCCTCTTGTACTCATATGGTGATGATGATGATAAATAACTATGCACATAATTATTGTCAGCAATAACAACTTTGCTCCCTTTGTGTTCTTTATTTACTTGTCAAGTCTTTGTCATGATTACATGACCAGCCTCTATCTCTATTTTCGATTTGATTATTTTTCATCTGTAGCAAAATCTATATAAGCATATGAATTAGTAATGGCCACTTGGTATTTCTACTGAAACTAGCCATTCTCTGATTATCCAGGCATAAGCTGATCAAAGACTGTAAATGGCAGGTGAATGCACAAGGACCATCTGACCACCCACAGGCTACACTGCCTTTCGAGCACTCAAGAGTCAGTTGGCCGAAATTAAAATGACTTTTAATGAAGCAGGGAAGGAGGAAAGCAAGAAGCCTGGTGCTGGGTTATCATGGGGCAGCAGTGGCAATAAAAGCAAGTATTTAACGTAAAGGTTAATCCAGCTAGAATCTGCCAGGGACCACCCACAGACATGTAATTGTATCCTAATCAGACGGTAATTTTATTTCATATATATATGGCTATCCTTAAACTGGTCATATACCAATAGAATTTTGTTAGAAATGTTTAATTTTAAGAATGTTCGTTTGATTTTCTAATTGTTAGTGGGATCAAATTGATGTTCATTTTAGACCATGGTCTTCATTGGGGAACAACCATTTGTTTCAAAACCGAATGTTAAAAGCAAAAGACATTTTGGATTACTTTCGAATGACATTCCCCAAGTCATGAGAATTTTCATATGAATAATCGTATGAAAATTTACTAGTATATGGCCAGCTTTACACAATCTATTGCTAAAGCACTACAATTCCCTGTGTTTGTTTTTTTTTTTCCATGCTGAAAGTTAAAGTAATTGTAAAGGTTTAAAAAATTTTTTTAACTGCTTGCCGACCGGCTCACGCCGGAATACGTCAGCCGATTCACTCTGCTGGGCGAAACAACGTATTGGTATGTTGTTCCCTTTAAGAGCTGCGCGTGGCCGGTGGGCGTGATCGCCAGCAAGAGAGCCAGCACACAAATCACTGTTCCTTCAGGTGGGAGGAGACATATCGTTTGTTCCTAGTAGAAACAGCGATATGTCGTCTCCTCTAGTCAGTCCTATCCCCATACAGTTGGAACACACCCAGGGGACACACATTTAACCCCTTGATCGCCCCTTAGTGTTAACCCCTTCTCTACCAGTGACATTTACACAGTAATCCATGCATTTTTATAGCACTGATCGCTGTATAAATGTCAATGGTTCCAAAAAATTTGTCAAGTGTCTGATCTGTCTGCCGCAGTGTCGCAGTACCGCTAAAAATCGCAGATCACCGCCATTACTAGTAAGAAAAAAAAATGCCATATTTCCCATAGTTTGTAGATGCTATAACTTTTGCGCAAACCAATCAACATACGCTTATTGGGGTTTTTTGTTTTACCAAAAATATGTAGAAGAATAAATATTGGCCTAAACTGATGAAGAAATTATTTTTTGTAACATTTTTTGGGGAAATTTGTTACAGCAAAAAGTAAAAAAAATTTTTTTTTTTTTTTTCAAAATTGTCACTCTTTTTTTTGTTTATAGGGCAAAAAATAAAAACCGCAGAGGTGATCAAATACCTCCAAAAGAAAGCTCTATTTGTGGGAAAAAAAGCAAATTTCGTTTGGGTACAGCATTGCATGACCATGCACTTGTCAGTTAAAGCGACTCAGTGCCAAATTGTAAAAAGTGCTCTGGTCAGGAAGGGGGTAAAATCTTGCTGAAGTGGTTAAATAATAAACATGTCATGCTTGCCTGCTCTGTGAAATGGTTTTGCACAGAATAGCCCTGATCCTCTTCTTCTTTGGTCCCCCATCAGTGCTCCTGGCTCCTCCCTCCTGCTCCCATAGCAAGCCTTTTGCTATGGGAGCACACGTGTGTGCTCGTTCCCGAACGCCACTCTGTCTCCATAAGACACAAAGAGCACAACTCGGCCATGTCCCAACTCTATCTTCACTTGCTGTGATTGACAGCAGTGGGAGCCAATGGCTCTTGCCACTGTCTGCGCCAATGAGGAGGAATAGAGCAGAGAGAGAATCTGCTCCCATGCATATCGCTGGATTGAGATCAGGGTCAGGTGAGTATTTATGAAGGGGGGCTGGGGGGGAGCTGCATGCAAAAAGATTTTTACCCTAATTCAGAGAATGTATTAAGGTAAAAAAAAAAACTTTCTGCCTTTAGAGCCACTTTAAAGCTGCTCGTGAATACATTATGACTTTAATCTTTGCTGCCTCGATGCGATGATGGAGGCATGGCCATGCTTAAGAAACGTGTTCTGATTGGCTGGTTACAGTGTTAGGCGGCTCCCAGGTCCACAGCTCCAGATCATCTCCATGCTGTGTCACCCAGCCGGCCTCCAGCTGAGATTCCTTAGAGGCTTCAGCTCCCTGCTGCCCAAGGTGCCCACAGTGTACCATCCAAGGGTCACATCGGCTGTTTCTGTTACCTTGCTGGACTTGGCAAGCCCGCATCCACTGAGCACTATGTGAGTGCAATTGGTTTCTGTCATTGAATTTTTTCTTAAATAAACAATGCAGTATTAGGACTTGCCTGGCGCTTCTCTCCCCTCTCTTGCTTTTAAAAATTTTCAGCACCTGACACATTGTGGTGCCACCTGCTGGTTGCTTTGTCACTCGCTACATCTCTGAAGAGACACAGTAATGATGTAGCAGCTGGCGGGAGTAACCACGGCATGCAACAGAAAGATGGAAGCATTAAAAGAAAATCTTTAAAGGATAACTAAACCCAAGAACAAAAATATAATATATTGTAACTGGCAGTTCTTATATGTAGCGGCTGCATTAGTTTTCTTTTTTTTTTTTTTTTTTTCAGACTTAGAACATGTTAAAGGATAAGTTCACCTTCAGGAACATGTTATATGTTCTACCCACTTTTAACTTATTAAAAAGAGTGTGGCTGTGCAGGGCTACGGCCACATCATTCATTCAGCGTTCTGTGAATGAATGAACTACAAGTATTGCCGTGCTTTGTGGCTTTCGGCTTGTAGTTCTCCATGAACTACCCTGGTGCTCTGGTAGTTCATTGACTCTTCCTGTCAGTGTAAAACTGACTTCCTATATGATGTAGGAGCAGGCAGCTTACACTGACTGTCTGCAGGAGCCCTGCAATGCATTAGCGATCTCTGGGTCAGCCGGGTCATTCCAGCCTGATCCAACCTCCCAAATCCCAGCTAGTGTCAGAACTGCAGACAATTTGCCCCCCTCAAGTTGGTACCTGGGGCAGGTGCCCCTCCTGCCCCCCCCCCCAGTTTCGGCCCTGGTGACAACCATGGCTCGCTCTGTAGACAGTGTAGGAGTGATGTAGCCATCCAGGTATAGGAATTGTGATTTGCAGGATTACCAGGTGAAAATAAATCAAGAGTCTTGAGAAAATGAATGAAGCCACCAACCCAAGGACGAGTAAGCTACAATATATTACATTTATGGTATTTGATTTAGATACACTTTAAAGTGATATTTTTTTTTTCATTTAAAATAACAAACACGTTATACTTGCCTGCTCTGTGCAGTGGTTTTGCACAGAGTAGCCCCAATCCTCCTCCTCTTGGGTCCCTTGCCTGTGCTCCTGGCCCCTCCCTCCTGCCCCCACAGCAAGCAACTTTGTATTGGGGGCACCCAAGCCATCCGCCTGTGTATCTGTGTGTTTGCCCCCTCTCTCTCCTCATTGGCTCACTGACATTGACAGCAGCAGGAGCCAATGACGCCACGCTGCTGTCTCAGCCAATTAGGAGGGAGAGTCCCGGTCAGCGGAGTCTCTCCTGCAATATCACTGGATTGAGATGGGGCTCAGGTAAGTATTAGGGGGACCGAGGGGGCTGCTGCACACAGGTGTTTTATCCTAATGCATTAAGATAAAAAAAAAAACTTCTGACTTTACAACCACTATAAGAAAGCAAAGATTGGAGTCAGTGGTGATGTGACTGGTAAGTATTTTTCTTCTACATGGAACCTTTTAAATGTTTTTCTTTGGTGAGAGTTGCTTTGATGTGTAATTATAGGCAAAATCAGAACACAGCCTGCTTTTCTCAGTCTTCCCTATACCATAGTTCTCTTAACTGTTGGTACTTCTAGTAGATCTGTAATTTTTCTTTTTCCTCCAACATCCGACCCTGTCTAGCAATAGCGGCAGATACAGGGTTGGGGAAAACGATATTAGACTGACGAAGGTGCTTATAACTGTCAGCTTTTTTTTTCTGACTCATTAAAACTACATTTAAGACTACCTTGACCACGGGGTGAAAATGCTGCTGTGTGATTTCTCTGCAGAACAAAAAGTATTGTCACCCTATTACATGAAGAAGAAAAATAATGGATTCACTGTCAGAATCAGGAAATAAAAAAACGGTTACAGGGAGGACTGCAGTGTTAATGCTAGTTACAGGTTGTATTATATAGTATATCATTTTTAATTTTGCCCATAGTTTCACGTAAACTTAACTAGACTGCACTTTTGATTACAATGTCCTTGCCACGCCTGATCTAACCTGGTAAAACCCAAATCTCACGAATGTTATCAGTTCTGGATACATTTTCTTAATTGACTAACCCCAAAAGAAACGCTGGGAAATGTGGCGATGATGGTGTTAATATCATTACCCTTCATTAATCTGAAAGCAGTGTCATGCCAAGATCTAACATTCAGTTGACATGTCATCTGCTAAAGCTCTAAGCTCCCAATGACATTGCCCTCAAGAAGGTGGAATCTAATGCTATAAAATGTATATTATATTTAGCAATGCAATCTTCTCAGTACAAAAATCCAAATGATTAGCAATGCCCTGTATTTCATTTGTGATTTTTCCACTGTATTTTTAGTACAAGGGCACTTATGCATACTATTCCTGTAAGGGGGATTTAGCGATTTCCTCCCTCTTTTGTGCAATTAATCAGAAATAGCAATCAAGATGATCCTGGAGAGATGCTGCACAGGGAGGGGGCTCATGATAATCCTGGGGCAAGCTGTGCATGTGCGTTCCCATACAAGGCTAGCCTGGAAGGGATAAGCATTAGACACCTGCCATCATCATCAGCACCATTCTCACCTTCTGCGGATTACAGTTCTCTTTTGAATCTTAACCCCTTTGCCCTCTGGTGAACCACAAATGAAAAGGTTAAAACATGGCTGTCTTCTCTGAAATGTATTATAATTGTTCCTTTCATATGTTTCCTATGGTGAATTACATGCATTGCTTATTCACTATTTCCACTGTGGAATAAGTGTTCTAATGTATACTGTTAGAGGGCAAATCCACTGAAAATTAATATTTTGGTTATAGATGGAGCCTGGTGGACTAATTCTTGCACTGGGTTCTTCTATGACTTGGGAAAACCACAAGCTTTCTTTGGCATAAATCCCAACTCTATTCCTGACCACCAAAACTTTTGATAATCCGTCCCACCTTTGCATTTTTCATCACCTTCTGTTGTATTCTGCATCATATATAAATTAATACAACATGAATCATTGCAGCCTCTCATAATGGGAGCAGCAGGTGAGCAGACACCGGAAGTTAAGTACAGATATCTCACCAACAGTCCCTGCAATAAAACTGCTAGGGAATATAATTAGCTGGCATGTACCAAAAACTGAAATGTTAGCCATCCTTTAAAAATGACTCAAGTCATCAAATAGCTTGGCTAGCAGAGTGAGAGCATTTGTGCAGGCCAGCACTTGTTGCCCTGCAACAGAACATTTGTTACACGACAAGGACTGGATGAAGGAATCGGTTGTGCGGGATGGAGGACAAGTTAGCCCAGCGCATCTAGAGAAGTCATTAATGATGAAAAAAAGAGTGTGCTGAAATAAAGTAGGGAGAGAAAAAATGCTTTTCGTATGAAGACAGACGAAGACAAACTTTGCACATGCTTTCCATTTTGTAAGGCACACTTGTGCATTTGATGTGTGTTTTAGGTTTGGTGCATAAAAAAAAAAAAAAAAGCTGCTTGTTGCATAATTGATGCACTTTCAGGGAAATGCATGCTATATAAAGTTCAATGGCTATACACCTAAAGACATATAAAATGCACCTAAAAAAGCACAGATGTAAACCGGGCCTTAAAGTTAAAATTTGGCGATGGATAATGGGTAAAGACATCTGTTTGAGTTCAAGCCAAAAGGTATGGTTCCACGATTCCAGCAGTTTGCTGGATATTTTTATTTGGTTTGATTAAATAAGTTGTAAAGGCTTACCGTTTTTTACCTTAATGCATTCCCTGCATGAAGGCAAAAAATTTCCCGGTAAATGTATTGCCTCCCCCTCCAAATACTTACCTCAATCCTCACTCAATCCAGCGCTGTCTGTCTGTGCCTCTACCCTCTCCTTGCAGTCACAGGACAGACAGGCAGCGTGAGAGCCATTGGCTCCTGCTGCTGTCAGTTGAATCCTCTGAGCAGAGAGCGGAGGCTGAGCCACTCTGTGTGCATATATAGATGCACACAGACCAGCTTGGGAGCGAGCCCACACATGCTCCCCCAAAGGGTGGTGCACAAAGAGTATGGAGAGCTAAGAACGTCATCACAGGAGCAACCGGCTTTTTTATTTTTTTTTATCGACTGCAAAAATAAATGTGAATAAAACAGACAATCTAATAGGAAATGTCTGCGCTTAGTGAAGAAATAAGCCAAGAATGATGACAGCTGCACTCAAACATTCTTTCTTGTGTATAATTTCTATGATGTTGCCACCTTCTTCCAGGTCGTTCTTTGCTTCTGATCACGTGCGTTTATCACTATTCAATTATTTCTTAGTAGGATTACTGTACACCTTGAGTGAATACCTGACGTGTTCATGTACGATAAAAAAATTTTACCTTTTTTTAAATTTTTTTTCGTCCAGTCAGAATCAGCGGTCCAAAGCACTATGCTAAAGATCTGATAATCCACGGATCCTTCCTCATACAGAATTGTTCTACCAATTTTCTTATAGTGTGTAGCTTTAGAGTGTCATGCCATTTTTACCGCCCCATAATTAACATTTACAACCACTTTCCTTAACTCAAAATAATGCTCTATCTAGTATTTTCCCCCAAAATTTGGAATTTCATGTTCAGTGAGGCAAATGATTAAAAATTATGTCAACAGGTCAATAGTTGCAAATTGCATTTCATTCTAAGATTGTCAAAGCAAACTCATTGGTCACATGGCTAGCCAAGTTAGGTAGTGTAAAAACATGGGTCTCCATCTAGTAAACAGTGCACACCCTGTTCCAACTGAAAAGCTTACTGGACTGAAGTGTGACCAAAATGTTTTTATTGTATGCCATGTACAAATAGAAGGGGTTAGTAGTAGAGACATTTTTTGCCATTTTGGATAGAGTAAGACAGGGTTTAACTCCTGTCAGGTTTATTTTTGCCATCTGTGTCCTAATGAGAAATTCTGCTTCATGTCCTGAGCCAAAACATGCCACCAAGGTTACCAGAACTAGTGTTCCCATTGGAAGATTTCTCCTATATTACCATTCTGGGGACAACCCACAATTTTGAGATTTTCTTTCACGTTCAGTGATTACAGCAAGCATGACAAGTAGAGAAGCAGAATCTCCCCAATGAGGACACATACAGCAATAGGTGTTCTAACCCGTTACATAGTCTGGTTGAAAAAAAGACACAAGTCCACCTAGTTCAACCAATAAAAGGGGGGGGGGAATCATACAATACCGTATACACAATTCGATACCCACAGTTGATCCAGAGAAAGGCAAAAAGACCCAGCAAAGCATGATCCAATTTGCTCCAGCGGGGGGAAAAATTCCTTCCTGATCCAACAGGGGCAACCGGATATTCCCTGGATCAACTTTACCAATAAATGTTAATATCCAGGTATATTATGTACATTTAGGAAAGAATCCAGGCCTTTTTTAAAGCAATCTACTGAGCTGGCCAGAACCCCCTCTTGAGGGAGACTATTCCACATTTTCACAGCTCTTACTGTGAAGAAACCTTTCAGTTTTTGGAGAATCTTTTAAATCTCTTTTCCTCCAGACCTAAAGAGTGCCCCCTTGTCCTCTGTGATGACTTTAAAGTGAATAACTCAACACCAAGTTCACTATATGGACCACTTATGTATTTATACATTTTGATCATATCCCCTTTAATCTCCTCTTCTCAAGAGAGAATAAAGTCAGTTCCTCACTTTCCTCAGCTGAGCTCCTCCATGCCTCTTATCAGTTTGATTGCTCCCTCTTCTCTCCCCTTTCTCCAGTTCCCCGATATTCTTTTTGTGAACTGGTACCCAAAACTTATCTGCATATTCCAGATGAGGTCTTGCTAATGATTTGTACAAGTAGATCATTGTTTTCACCATACCAGAAAAACTAGTGAGTTTGCCACATCCCTGTGTATATATAGAAAATGTGGATACTCCCAATTGGGACTTTAAATTGGCAACAACACCAATGGAATGAGTAAAAAAACTTTTTATTAATACAAATAGAAACTAAAAAAATCATCACACTATGATTGCTAAAACATACATACACATTTGGGGGTATACAAATTATCTAATGATTTGTACGGGGGAAAAATGATATCTCTCTGTTTGGAGTCCATACCTCTCTTAATACATGAAAGGACTTTGGAAACCGCAGCTTGGCATTGCATGCTGTTATTAAGCTTGTGATCTACCAAAACCCCTAGAATGTTCTCCGCCATTGATTCCCCCAGTTGTACTCCCCCTAGTATGTATGATGCATGCATATTCTTAGCCCCCAAGTGCATAACTTTACATTTATCAACATTAAACCTCATTTGCCACATAGTTGCCCAATTAGACAGTGCATTGAGGTCGGCTTCTGAATTGGAGACATCCTGTAAGGACGTTATTCCACCCCATAGCAGTGTCATCTGCAAAGACTGAAATTGTACTTTTAATCTCAGACCCTATATCATTTATAAATACATTAAAAAGTAAGGGTCCCAACACTGAACCTTGGAGTACACCACTAATAACCTTAGACCATTCAGAGTAAGAATCATTAACCACTACTCTCTGAATGTGGTCTTTTAGGCACAACACTCTATACAAAACCTAAAAAAAATTTTTTTGCCTTTTAGTTATATTTTAGGGTTTTGCTGTAATTCCAGATTTCACCATTAGATGACAATGTATGCAAAATCTGTATTTGTAGATCTCTGTGCTAAGAAATCCTGGTACTTCACGAAGGAATTTAGTAAAGGCAGGAGGTTTAAAGTTGAATTCCAGACAGGTAAAGACACTAATGGATCAAATTAATGCATCTTTCAATCCAGTAATACATCAATGTATTTTTTTTTTCATTGCAAGCAGTGTAAGTCCCTGAATTTGACTTGCTATCACAATTTTGCAATCCCCTGTATAGCAGAACCTACACTGGGAGAAGGAGAAACATCACAATGAATCAATCGGTGCTCAGAACGTCTCATCACTCAACTGCTTCTCCTCCACTGACTAGCAATAGCTTTTGGGAGGGAAATTACATAGAAGGCTAGGTTCACACTTTTGCAATATGAACATTCATGTTCTGCTACGTGCAAGAACTTCCTTGTGGTGGTGCTGCATTGCTATACATTGTTATTGGCACTAGTACAGTGAAAAAAAATTAAGTACTGAACATGCCCCTTTTTGGTGCATTTTAACAAGTTAGGTAGCCTATTCAAATGAATAAGCTTCCCCAACACAATGCACATTAATACGCCAAGTAACACACGTTAACGTGCTTCTGTTAATGCAAAAGTGTAAACTCAGCCTAGGTGTTACTATGGAACTTTAGGCCTAAAATAAAAAAAGGGAGACATGCTTGGTCTCTTCTGCATTAAAGTTGCCTGCCTGGTTGCCCGCCTGCCTCTCCTTCTGAAAATAATGCTTTAACCTCAAAAATTTGAGTCCGTGACCTGGAATTGGTATCTGGATAAGGAATTCTGACTTTCCTCTGACTTTGTGCGCGACTTAGATCTCTTGAAGCCATATGCAGCCAGACATCTGCAATTTAAGCAGACCAAAAGTGACTGGCCATAGTACATCCAGCATGAATTAAATGTTTTTTGTATGTAAGTGTATCTAGACAATGGACTTCCCTGCTTTGCTTCCTTTTGGTCTGTGAAATATACTATTGAAAGGGTTTTGTTCCATCTGTTCGATTAGAGCAAAAATACCTTTTGATCCTGTCAGAGATTCAGACCTGTCTTGTGCATGATACATGTGTTATCTCAAGGAGAGTAATTGCCACTCATAGTTGTTATTTTTCGACTACAGAATGATTACTCGCCAACCAGCCTTAATTTTATGACTACTGTTAGGTTATGATAAACTATTGAGGCAATGACTTTACTAGACCTCTGAATGTACGCTGTGGTATCTGGCACCAAGCCCATCAGTAGCAGATCCTTTAAGTCCTACAAGTTGGGAGGTTAGGCTTCCATAGATCAGACTTGTTTTTCCAGCACATCCCACAGATGTTCAGTTGAATTGAGATCTGGAGAATTTGGAGGTCAAGACAACATCTAAAACTCATTGAGTTCTTTAAACTATTCTTGAGACCAGTCCACCTTCTTGCATTGCTCCTTGGTCCAGCTCTGATGCTCATGTGCCCATTGTAGGTACTTTTAGCTGTGGACACGGGTCAGCATGGGCACCCTGACCAGTCTGCAGCTATAAAGCCCCATACACAGCAAAATGCGATGCACTGTGTTCTGACAACTTTTTATCAGAACCAGCATGAACTTTTTCAGTGATTTGAACTACAGTAGCTCTTCTATTGGAATCTGCTACACGGGCCAGTCTTTGCTCCCCATGTGCATCAATGAGCCTTGGCTGTCAATGACTGTTGGTAGGTCCTGACCACTGCAGACTGGGAACATCCCAAAGTGCTGCAGTTTTATAGATGCTCTGACCCAGTTATCTATCAATTTGGCCCTTGTCAGTCGCTCAGATCCTTGTGATTGGCCATTTTTTCTGCTTTCAACACATCAGTGGCAGCTGGTGCTCCATTTTTTGGGGGGGGGGGGGTGACAAACAAACCACCCTCCATCCCTTCGGTCAATCTGGCATTCAAACCCCTCCACTCCCTGCCGCTCGGTCGATCTGCAAACCATACTCCACCCCCTGAAGCTCGCCCCATCCACTCACCAGCCCCGTACTTACCCCATCTAGGTCACGGGCAGCTTTGGCGGCTTTCCCCTGTGTGTCCTTGGCGGCTTCCCCCTGCATTTTCTCATCAGTGGCCAATACAATCGCTTCTCCTCTCTGCCAATCGAGTCTTAAGACCCACTTCCTGATTGGCCCGGGAGGAGAAGCAGGAAGACAATCTCGAATATTAATTCGCTGTTGTCACACAACTGGATGGCTCTGTGCCCCGAGCCCACCCTTTTGTGAAGCCAATTCGAGCCTCTGGCTCTAATCATGTGCTTAAAAAAAAAAAATGAAATCCATGCGTCCGGCAACCTGCATGTACAGTGACTTGAAAAAAGTATTCATACTCCTGGAAAGTTTTTGAATTTTGTCAAGTTACAACCAAAAACGTAAATGTATTTTATTGGGATTTTATGTGATAGACCAACAGAAAGTGGCACATAATTGTGAAGTGGAAGGAAAATGATAAATGGTTTTCAACTTTTTTTACAAATGGATATCTGAAAAGTGTGGCGTGCATTTGTATTCAGCTCCCTTTACTCTGACACCCCTAACTAAAATCTAATGGAACCAATTGCCTTCAGAAGTCACCTAATTAGTAAATGGAGTCCACCTGTGTGGAATTTAATCTCAGTATAAATAAAGCTGTTCTGTGAAGCTCTCAGAGGTTTGTTTGAGGTTTGGCCAAGGAACACACCAGACAGGTCAGGGATAAAGTTGTGGAGAAGTTTAAAGCAAGGTTAGGCTATAAAAAAATATTCCAAGCTTTGAACATTTCACAGCGCACTGTTCAATCCATCATTCGAAAATTGAAAGAGTATGGCACAACTTCAAACCTACCAAGACATGGTCGTCCACCAATACTGACAGGCCGGGCAAGGAGAGCATTAATCAGAGAAGCAGCCAAGAGGCCCATGATAACTCTGGAAGAGCTGCAGAGATCCACAGCTCAGGAGGGAGAATCTGTCCACAGGACAACTATTAGTCGTGCACTCCACAAATCTTGCCTTTATGGAAGAGTAGCAAGAAGAAAGCTATTGTTGAAAGAAAGCTATAAGAAGTCCAGTATGCAGTTTGCGAGAAGCCATGTTGGGGACAAAGCAAACGTGGAAGAAGTTGCTCTGGTCAGATGAGCCCAAAATTTTACTTTTTAGCCTAAAAGCAAAACGTTATGTGTGACGAAAAACTAACACTGCACATCACCCTGAACACACCATTCTCCACCGTGAAACATGGTGGTGGCAGCAGCATGTTGTGGGGATATTTTTCTTCAGTACGGACAGGGAAGCTGGTCAGAGTTGATGGGAAGATTGAGCCAAATACAGGGCAATCTTAGAAGAAAACCTGTAATTCCCCATACACACGAGCGGAATTTCCGTCGGAAAAATCTTGGATGGTTTTTCCGACGGAATTCCGCTCAAGCTTGGCTTACATACACACGGTCACACAAAAGTTCTCTGAACTTTCCACCGTCAAGAACGCTGTGACCTACAACACTAGGACGAGCCGAGAAAATTAAGTTCAATGCTTCCGAGCATGCATCCAAGTGTTTCCGAACATGCGTAGGAATTTTACGCGTCGGAATTGGTACAGACGATTGTAATTTCCGATCTGAACTTTTTCCCACCAAAAAATAGAGAACATGCTCTCAATCTTTTGCTGGCTGGAGTTCCGCCAGCAAAAGTCCGATGGAGCATACACGCGGTTGCATTTTCCAACCAAAAGCTCTCATCTGCGTTGTGCTGGCAGCATTTCTGATCGTGTGTACGCGGCATTAGAGTCTGCAAAAGACTTGAGACTGGGTCAGAGGTTCACCTTCCAGCAGGACAGCGACCCTAAACATACAGCCAGAGCTACAATGGAATGGTTTAGATCACAGCATATTCATGTGTTAGAATGGCCCAGTCAAAGTCCAGACCTAAATCCAATTGAGAATCTGTGGCAAGACTTGAAAATTACTGTTCACAGATGCTCTCCATCCAATCTGATAGAGCTTGAGCTATTTTGCAAAGAAGAATGGGCAAAAATGTCACTCTAGATGTGCAAAGCTGGTAGAGACATCCTCAAAAAAAACTTGCAGCTGTAATTGCAACGAAAGGTGGTTCTACAAAGTATTGACTCTGAATACAAAAGCACGCCACACTTTTCAGATATTTGTAAAAAATGTTGAAAACCTTTTATCATTTTCCTTTCACTTCACAATTATGTGTCACTTAGACATGTGCACTGCCGAAAATATTGTTCGTTTTTGTTTTTTGTTTTTCCGTTTTTCAGGTAATTCGTTATTTCAAATAAATTCGTAACTTTGGAAAAATTCAAATTTGTTTTGTTTCGTTCCATTCGTTTAGATGCGGTATTCGTAAATTCGAAAATACGAAATAATAACTAATAACGATTAATTAAATTATAGGTATTGGAAATACCTTTAGTTTTTGGCTGTTTATGAACGGAACGAATACAAATTTATCCGAAGTTACGAATTATTCTAAATAACAAATGCAGGATCTAAATTAATAGAACATAACAAATTAATATTATTAAAAAATATTTTTATTATTATTATTAATAATTTGTTACGTTCCATTCGTTTAGATGCGGCATTCGTTATTTCGGATAATTCGTAACCGGCTGAATTCGTATTCGTTACATTCACTAACAGGCAAATTTGAAAGGAAATTACAATACCTATAATTTAATAGTTAGTGATAGTTATTATTTGTTAGTCATTATTTCAGATTTTGGTTCTTTTGAATTTTCATTCTGATTTTGGAATTTACGAACTTTCATTTTTGAAAAAATTTGTTAAACGGGTTTTCTTAATTCGAATATTTTGGAATTAACAAATTTGTCGAATTCTGTCGAAAAACGTATTTGGAACTAAATTAAATGCACATGTCTAGTTCCACTTTGTGTTGGTCTATCACATAAAATCCCAAAAAAAAACATTTAAGTTTTTGGCTGTAACATAACAAAATGAGGAAAATTTCAAGGGGTATGAATACTTTTTCAAGTCACTGTAGATTAGGGGCCAGGTGCATGGATTGGGGGGGGTGGCACCCCTAATGGTGCGGCCACCACTGATGTTCACTTGCTGCTTAATATATTCCACCCACTTTCAGATGCCATTGTAATGGATGATTAATATATAATAAAATGCAGTGCCTCCAAATAAAGGAATTATGAAAACAGTAAAGACAGTAAAGGAATATTAGAAGCTGAGCACATTCCTGGCACGTAAACAGGTAGTTTTCTGTACTTGCAGGGTTTTATAGCAATAATAAAATATGTGAAAATGTGCATGTATTGCAGAGATGTACTTCATAAGCTTGTTTTACCTTGACATACACTTTAACTATAATATTGGGATGCAATATTAAAATGTTATTCTTGATAAACTTTAATTGAAACTTATAAATACCAGTCACAATCTAAAAAATAATTGTAAGTACATACCTAGGTCCTTTAAAATGATTGACAGCAAGAGTAATATATTCCACAGGGTGCCTTATATTGACAAATCCAAGTTTGGAATGGCAGGCTGTGCAAAAACGTGTACATTAATAATTAATAATATATAATCCAACCTCATAAAAGATATTGCACATTTAAGTACAAATACATTACAATTAAATAGGTCTTTTGTTGGCCAGTATGATAAATATTTTATAATGGCTAGAGTTAAGAAATATATCAAATATTAACATTTTTTTTATTACAATTCAGAACAAATACACACATTCAAATTCAGGATTTTAGAGATAAAAACACATAAAATGGGGTACATTATTTACTTTCTGCTGTTGAAAATTCTTTGGCTGCCACCAGATGCGTACGATGAAAACAAACATTTAGGTAGCATTTATACAATAGGTCCCATTTGTTCAAAAGCTTAGGAAATATTACAGTTCCTTGATTTACATAATTTTGCCCATCATCTGTCATACAGAAAAAAAACAAGCTAGAAACAGATTTATATACATATCTCTCTGTACTATCAAACAAAATTAACAACTAAATTAACTAACAAAATTACTTTAGTAATAGCTGTCAAACTAAACTAATAATAAAAATGTCCAGAAAAAAAAAAATCTCACTATGTACAGCCTATTGAGTGCAGTGGTTAGAAGTATGTAATATACAGCAGTAGTCAAGACTATGTAATGTACAACAAGGCTTTCAAAATGTAGTGGACAGCAGTAGGATAGGGGGTATGCATGCATTGTGCAGAGTGGTCGATGTATTGCCCCTTTTTTTTGGTTGGTAGAGAAGTGTCCCCTTACAGTCCTAATTAATGGAGTCCTAATCAATCCCCGCACACTGTTAGGTGAAGGAGTGCCCCCTTATATAAGCGATTTAGTGAAGAATTACCCTTTACATTATTGATCAGAGGAGAAGTGTCCCCTTACATTAGTGGCCAGTGGAGAAGTACCCCTATATGGGTGGTCAGTGGGAAAGTGTCCTCCTACATTAGTAGTCAGTTGAGAAGTTGTGTCTTAGATCAGTGGACAGTGAAGAAGAACCCCTTACATTGGTGGTCAGTAGAGATGTGCCCCCTTATAAAAGTGGTCAGAGGAGAAGTACTCCATACATTGGTGGTCTGTAGAGAAGTATCCCCTTACATCTGAGGATCTGAGGTCAGTGAACAGGTGCCCTTTACATTGGTGGTGGTCCATGGAAAATGCCCCATTACATTAGTGGTCGAGTCAGAATTGCCTCCTTACATTGGAAATCAGTGAAGAAGTGCACTCCTGCACACCAGCCAGGTGTTGCTAGACCCAAGTCAGTAGAGAAAATTTTTCTTTTCTGAACATACATTTGTTTTTTTTGTCCTGGCTGTTTTGGTAAGCAATAAATATGTTCAAAACCCAGTTCTTCACTAATGCAAAGAAGGGGGGAAGTGTAAAAACACGGGTGGGACTTTTACATGTGTCTCCATCCCTAATATCAGTATTCAGAAAAAAGGGGAGAAATTTGGGACTTTAAATGAGGTTCTCGACATAGTGGGGGTGTGTAAAAGAAAAAATTGTTTATTGTCATGGAGGACACGATAATTGGATCTCAGTGGTATAGAACAAGTACAATAATAAATCATACGTTTCCACATACAATTACACATATGGCATGGACATCAAGGATACATAATGATATTGACTTGGAAACGCATGATAATATGGCGACCACACATATAACATGGACATCAAGGATACAAAATAATATCAGCTTGGAAACGCA
The DNA here is from genome assembly GCA_037952925.1 of Lithobates clamitans. NCBI lineage: Eukaryota > Metazoa > Chordata > Amphibia > Anura > Ranidae > Lithobates > Lithobates clamitans. Next base: position 39,101 of record JBBGZY010001331.1, on the reverse strand, counting down.
TGACAATATGAAAATTAATGAGCAATCTCATGAATTCATATATATACACAAGTCTTTGGGGTGGCACAGTGTGATGAAATGGCATGATTACTTGATAGACAGTAGACTAAATCGATAACTCATATGGGTGTGTGTTGGAATCCTGAATTGCCCGACGTGTTTGATCTATAGAACACTTATCGGGGGGATGCTCCCGAATACATGCAAAAAGTAGATGCTGGGGGTATGTAGGATGTAAGACCAGGGCCGCAAAAAAACCACAGAAGCTCCCCAAAACAGATGTAGACAGTCTTGATACCGCGCAAAAATATAATGGGGGGGTAAGAAAGGCCAAAGGATCTTCCTTAAGTGCCAGAGGAACAGCTAAGTCCCCGTGCAGTGTGGCGTAAGTTGTTCACTAATGCTCTGAAGTCTGATTCTACTGTTGTAGCTGCATGGGATTCAACAATATCATATATCAAGGCAAGGGGGGGAGGGGGAACAATTGTTCTTGATCATATAAGCCATAGTAAAATAGAATAAAAGTATAGAAACAAAAAGTTGCTGGAGAAGCAACAAATTCATATTTTGATTAAATAAGTCTAGAAAACTGTTGGGTGACCATTGTGATTGTAGTGGTAGAAATAGTTCAAGTAGTAGTGCCACTAGGCCTTTAGTTAATTATGATGAATATGTACTGTATATACTGCTTTAATGTCACAGAGTGGGTAATTTCGCTGCTTCTTCCCTCAAAGTGAATTCCAAAAGTCCATCATTTAAGAGTTGACCCTTGTGGCTGGGTTGGTTCCCTTCTGATCAAAAATGCTCATTGTGGTAGTCTGCTGCAAACATTGCCTTTCATATTTCATTAGGAAACTCTATTATTGCATTGGGCCTCTGTTAGTGAGATTTCTTTCAGAAGGTAAGATATAAATATTTTCTTTCAGATAACAAGAAGGTATTACTTCTAACATTTAATATTCAACTATTTAAGCTCTGAATATGCGACTAGGACTTAAGATGAGTGAAGCAATAAAACACATTTTGGTTTTCTATAAATTTATTTTTGCTGCAGTCTGAACAAATCAAGGCCAAGAAAAGGTTCATTGGGTTGAATCAGGGACAGAAGTAATAGCTCCGTATTTTTTTTTTTATTGTGTGGATTAATGCTGCTGATTAAAGAGGTTGCAAACAAACCTCTGAGGGCTTCACAGAACAGCTGTATTTATGCTGCTGATTAAAGAGGTTGTAAACCCTCCACTTTCACTTAAGCTCATTCTAATCTATACATAACAGGCAGCTGATCGCTGCCTGTGAAATTACACTTACTCTTTCTGTTCCCTTGTAAACTGTCTGTAGTGACGTCAGCGGTGCTTGCGCAGTCCATAGCTTCTTTACAGCACGCTACTTATGCCGTTTCACTATCCTCTGCATGCCGGCTCATTGACTGTCATTGAGAATGGCACAGAGGAAGAAAGGGCGGAAATGACATCCACACAAGAGCCAGCAATCACTAGTAAAGATGGCGCGGCCGATACCCGGAAGAAGAGAATTTTTACAAAAGCTAAAAAAGGTATTTCAAAACCTAATTTTAGTCACCTTTCAGTGTGTAAGGCTTACAAATACATTGTTGGATTATAATATTTAAAAAAATATGATAAAAGTCCGGGGTTTACGTCCTCTTTAAAATAAGAACAAAAAGAAAAAACCTCACCAAACTCCTATAGTGTGGGGGAAGAAATGAGCACCTAGTGTTACAGGGCACCTAGGAAGAAGGAACAAAGTACTACAGTGCATTGAAAAAGTATTCATACCCCTTGAAATGTTCCACATTTTGTCATGTTACAACCAAAAAAACAAATGTATTTTATTGGGATTTTATGTGATAGACCAACACAAAGTGGCACATAATTGTGAAGTGGAAGGAAAATGATAAATGATTAATTTTTTTTTTACAAATATCTGAAAAGTGTGGGGTGCATTTGTATTCAGCCCCCTTCACTCTAATACCCCTAACTAAAATCTAGTGGAACCAATTGCCTTCAGAAGTTACCTAATTAGTAAATAGAGTCCATCTGTGTGTAATTTAATCTTAGTTATAAATACAGCTGTTCTGTGAAGCCCTCAGAGGTTTGTTAGCGAACCTTAGTTAACAAACCGCTTCATGAAGGCCAAGGAACAAACCAGATAGATCAGGGATAAAGTTGTGGAGAAGTTTAAAGCAGGGTTAGGTTATAAAAAAAAATATCCCAAGCTTTGAACATCTCACAGAGCACTGTTCAATCTACTTCTTCCTCTCTGTATTAACACACAATCGCACACCATTCACTCCATACTTGCATCAATCACTCCATCATGAAACCGACATGACGATGTTTTTAATAACTTAGATAACTTCAACCTGAAAAGTGCAAATTGCAATCAATCTATCATGAAAGTGACATGATGATGTTTTTAATAACTTATGTAACTTTGAACTACAGTGGTTCCTTGGATTACGAGCATAATCCTTTCCAGGAGAATGCTTGTAATCCAAAGCACTCGCATATCAAAGCGAGTTTCCCTATAGAAGTCAATGGAAACGAAGATAACTTGTTCTGCATCGACTTCTATTGCATGCAATACCGCATGTGGCCAGAGGTAGGGGGGGCGCCGAAGAACCTCTGAAATACTCGGGGACAGCTCGGCTGAACTCTGAAAGGCTCGGAAACACTCGGGAATGGATTATTTCAGAGTGTTTGAGTGTTTCCAAGTATTTACGAATGGCTCCGAACCATTCCGAGTGTCACTGGCACCCCCGCAACTCTGGCCACATGCGGTACTGCACACCCCATTAGCTTGAATTCTGCTTGTTTTGCGAGACAACACTCGCAAACCAACTCAGAATTTAAAAAAAAAAGTTGCTCGTCTTTCAAAAAGCTTGTTAAACGCGTTACTCGTTAACCAAGGTTCCACTGTAAAGTATAACCACCTTAAACTGAAATAAGTGCAAATGGTTGAATCAGAGAGGATGCCAAAATCAAAGTAAAGTAGCTTTCGCCGAACTCTGTGTGGCAAAGCTGTTCATAAGCTCATCCTAGTCCAAAGATTTTGTTTGTTCTGACTCAATTACCAACACAGCCAGTAAGTTCAATCTTTCCTCTCCCCTGCTGGATCACAAGTAGTTCTTTACACATTTCAAAGTAGAGAAAGAACGCTCAGCTGAGCAGTTAGTTGTTGCTGTGCATAAAAACATTCTGAGAGCAATGTCCACATTTGGATAAATACTTTGCAATCCTCTCTCTCTTATCACTTGGGACATAGCTAGAACAGAGGTATGTTCTGCAGAAGAACTTAGAAGTTATGAACGAAAGTGGAGTCACTCATCAAAAAAACACTCCTGTTCCAAATCTTTGCTGTAGGAAGTACAAAGCTCTGTAGCATGTTGTGATATTTCTGATGGCTCAATTTTTGTGAGGTCCATAATGAATTTAAACTTTCCAAAGAAAGAGTCGTATGCAGCTTTTTTTCTCTCAAGCTCAGCAACCAAGTTGTCACAAATTACATAAAAGGTGTTGATCCTGAACTTTTCTTGAGCTTCCGTGTCTTGCTGGAAGTTGCTGAGCTTTTCCTCCCTTGCATACCTTTCCTCTTAATCTCATAATCCTTGACACTTGATTTTTCTATTGCTGTAGCTTTGTGAGTAAGAAACATTTCTCTGGTGTCTCGAACAAACTGGATCAGTGACTCATATAGCTCCACCATAATTCCAACATCAATGGCAATGCTTTGGATTTTTGCTAACTGCACCAAATCTTTCTAGGATAGTACCCCAGAAACCACTTATTAGTGCAGTCTCCAGACGTTGCAGTTTAGACCTTCTGCTTCCTTGTACGTTCCTGGTGACTTTGCTGTATTTTCCTTAATTGTTGTTAAAGCTTGGACTACTTGAGTCCAGTTCTGATTTAAGCTCTGACATGCATTTTCCCTGGCTGACCACTGAGTGTCAGATAGTCTCTTTAAAGCTAGAATGTTGGGCATAGCTGATAAGTGTTCTTGTAAAATCTCCCATCTGTGAGTGGAAGAAGTAAAAAAGGTATAAAGGTACTGTAGGAGACAAAAGAATGCACAGGCTTCATTGCAACTTTCAGCAGCATGCTTTCCTACTATATGTAAAGAGTGTGCAGAGCATGGAATGTACATGGCAAGTGGGTTTCTTTATAGAATTCTGGCTTGCAATTCTCTATAATGACCAGACATATTGCTTGCATTGTCATATGACTGACCATGACAGTTGGCAATATCAAGGCCATATGACTTAGAAGTGACAACGAACACTTCAGCCAGTTGTTCCGATTTATGTCCAGGATTTGGAATGAAGCATAGAAAGCGCTCAATTGGTAAACCATCTTCCTTGACATACCTTAAGGTGAAGGCCAGCTGATCCATGTGGGAGCCATCAGGTGTTGAATCGACACTGACAGAATAATACTTTCCAGCCTTTGCCTCCTGAATTATCTGCTTTGTAACATTATCAGCCATAAGCTGAATGAACTGATCACATGTAGCAAATGAGAGGTAAGATGTGACTCCTTTTCCTATATTGCCATAATGAGCAATATGTTCAGCTATAAATGGGTCAAATTCGGAAAAGAAATTCAAACACCATCATGTAGTTTCCATTGTGTGGAACCAAAACGGTTATCTTTCCCTCTGAAAGCATGCCCTAGATTGCCAAGTGCCTTAACAGCAGCAACAACTCTTTTTAAAACATTTCTCAAATATTGGATTTCATTGGAAAGCTGTTTTGTAAGTCTCTCATCAATTCTCCCCAATATACATGTTCTTGATTTTAAAGAGAGCATACAGGATTTGTGTTTAGCTAAACACTCATGTTCATTTAATCTCTGTGCCATTTTTCCAGTCATTGAAACCACTCTCTGCGAACTGCGATTTGCCACCAAACAAGCGGCATAGAGCACAAAACACTACTCCTTTGCTTTGGGAGTAAACCAAATAGCTCCTTTGTTGTTTCTCTCCATTAAAACATTTTTTTTCAAACAGGTGTTTAGTTAGCACCCTAGTTTTGTCAGCATAGAGCCTTCTAGACTGTATGAAGTCCAGATTCTTGTTTTGTACTATTCCATGTTTAGCCACATGGTCTTCGGTATAATCACTTAGAACCCATTCAGCAGGGTCAGTGCTCACTCCTAATAGTACAACAGGATCATAAAATACTTTTGAACTTGAAGGTCGTTCTGCACCAGATTCAGAAGCCTCAGTTTCACTGATAATACTGCTGGTAGCTTCTGAAGTGTCATAACTGAATGTAGCTACTACATCATCAGTTACATGTTCCTCCACCTCCTCACCCTGCTCAGTACTAGAAGGAGCCATAGGTTTTGTGAAAAAAATATACATTTTTCCTGTCTGTCGAATCTCCTTGGTTTGTTCGTCACACTTAATTTTTCTGTACTCTGCTCTGATTAGCCTTTTTCTCTGCCACTCATGGCTGTTAAGGCCCATCAACTACACAACAAGCCACTAATGTTGACAGGATCACTCCTTTTTTCCAGGCAAGATACAGCATAGCTCTCATCTACATATAAAAAGAAACACAAACATGGATGGTACCATATAGCTACTATCAATATAATGTTAGCCAACTACTAAGGGTGGTAAACACCTACAGCCTGCCTCAAAGTGATGAGTCCTATCACTCTCAGACAGAATGTACATGCTGAGATCAGTGAGATTTCAGCATGTACAGATACCCAGAGCTTCTCATGGCTGTGACAGCAAGTCACAACCATCAGAAGCCTTAAAATAATTGAAAAGTCTCATTTTTTTTCCTCCATAAAAATAACAAACATGTTATACTTACCTACTCTGTGCAGTGGTTTTGCACAGAGCAGCCCGGATTCTCCTCTTCTTGGATCCCTCTTCGGTGCTCCTGGCACCTCCCTCCTGCTGGGTGCCCCCACAGCAAGCAGCTTGCTATGGGGGCACCCAGGCCATTTCACAGCTCCCTGTGTCCATTCAGACACGGAGCTCTGGCCCTGCCCCGTCTCTCTCCCGATTGGCTGGCTGACTGACTTTAATTGACAGCAGCAGGCGCCAAAGGCATTGTTGCTGTGTGTCAGCCAATCAGCAGGGAGAGTCTCGGAAAGCCGAGACACTCGTGGACATCGCTGGACAGAGATGGGTCTCAGATACGTATTAGGGGGGCTGCTACACGCAGAAGCCTTTTTATCTTAATGCATAGGATGCATCATAGGTGTGCGCAGCCTAATGCATTAGGGTGTGCACCCTTAAGCTCAAACATACATGCATGTGTATGTATCTACATATATATGACCCTGGCACATTGATCTCCCTGCTGGCACAGTGAAAGAGAAAAGGATAAACACTTCTCTTATGGCAGAGCCAGTAAGAGGGAGGTCTTTCCCATGTTCCTGTTGCTACACAGAACGATAACACTAATGCGCATGGGGGGATTAGGGTGTGCCAGGGCACACCCAGCACACCCTGTGCGCACGCCTATGAGATGCATTAAGATAAAAAAAACCTTCTGCTTTTATATAATACCTTTAAGTGATAGCTGACCCCAGTGCATGCTGGGATCAGCTGTCTCTGGGCTAACTGCCTATTACCTGAATGCCCCTGCAGTGGGGCAGCCAGTAATATCCATAGATCAGATGGTGAAAGTGACCAAATGTCATAATCACTATCTGATATGAATTGCAAGCCAATGTTAAACTTTAGCTTGCCATGTCCACTTCTGACAGAAAAGTTTAAATGTAAAAAGAAATGAATATATATTTTTGCTGTTACCACTGTAAAAATGAATAACTTATGATCATTATCTGCAGCTGAGCTGCAGGCTGCAGTTAAAATAAAATACATTACACGCACACACATAGTATCTCACAAAAGTGAGTACACCCCTCACATTTTTGTAAATATTTTATTATATCTTTTCATGTGAGAACACTGAAGAAATGATACGTTGCTACAATGTAAAGTAGTGAGTGTACAGCTTGTATAACAGTGTAAATTTGCTGTCCTCTCAGAATAACTCAACACACAGCCATTCATTTCTAAACCACTGGCAACCAAAGTAAATAAACCCTTAAGTGAAAATGTCCAAATTGGGCCCAAAGTGTCAATATTTTGTGTGGCCACCATTATTTTCCAGCACTGCCTTAACCCTCTTGGGCATGGAATTCACCAGAGCTTCACAGGTTGCCACTGGAGTCCTCTATCACTCCTCCATGAAGACATCATGGAGCTGGTGGATGTTTGAGACCCCGCGCTCCTCCACCTTCCATTTGAGGATGCCCCACAGATGCTCAATAGAGTTTAGGTCTGGAGACATGCTTGGCCAGTCCATCACCTCTACCGTCAGCTTCTTTGGCAAGGCAGTGGTCATCTTGGAGGTGTGTTTGGGGTTGTTATCATTTTGGAATACTGCCATGAGGCCCAGTTTCCGAAGGGAGGGGAACATGCTCAGCTTCAGTATGTCACAGTACATGTTGGCATTCATGGTTCCCTCAATGAACTGTAGTTTCCCAGTGCCGGCAGTACTCATGTAGCCTCAGACCATGACTCTCCCACCACCATGCTTGACTGTAGGCAAGACACACTTGTCTTTGTACTCCTCACCTGGTTGCCACCACACACGCTTGACACCATCTGAACCGAATACGTTTATCTTGGTCTCATCAGACCACAGGACATGGATTGCTGAAACCAGTAAACTGTTTGTGGGCTTTCTTGTGCATCATCTTTAGAAGAGGCTTCCTGTTCTGAGCGGAGCCTGTCCTGTTAAACCTCTGTATGGTCTTGGCCACCGTGCTGCAGCTCAGTTTCAGGGTCTTGGCAATCTTCTTATAGCCTAGGCCATCTTTACAAAGATCCTCAGAGAGTTCTTTGCCATTAGGTGCTTGAACTTCCAGTGACCAGTATGAGAGAGTGAGAGCGATAACACCAAATTTAACACACTTGCTCCCTATTCAAAACCTGAGACCTTGTAACACTAGCGAGTCACATAACATCGGGGAGGGAAAATAGCTAATTGGGCCCAATTACGCAGCTAATGGCTGGCACAGAGATGTCCCATCTATGGTGGCGGGTTTATGTGTTCCTCCCTCGGGGTGGAAACAAGGGAGGGAATATGTGGCAGTGGGACCCTGTGCTACCTGGAAAATTGCTGGTTTATGCCAGATTTTAGAGAGAAAGGCACGCTGATTGCACAGCTGTGTGCTGGGCTATTTAGTTGTGAGCTGGCTATGGCTCAGAGCCCCACCCCACAGACAGGAAGTCTGTGCATGGGAGTCAGGTGGACTCCCATTCCTCTGTAGGAGTCAGAGGCTGAGTTGAAGCATTGTCTCCAAAGAGATGATCCTCCAGAAACATTGATTTAATTTATACTCAAAGGTAATGTATCAAGGGTCCGTAAGTTCTATTTACACCACCTAGTGACCAAATCTTGCCACGCCGAGTTCTTGAAAAAGAACGGGATCGCTCTGCAGGCCCAAAGCCCTAAATTCAGTAACACATAAAAAAAACTTAGACACTGGAGTATGAGCTTGTCCCTCAACTTGGGGCAGGGAAATGTTCTGGCAAGGTCTGAAAAATAGGTTGAAGGCTCCCCTCCAAGACAAAGGAACACTTTAGCTCAGTGATGGCGAACCTTGGCACCGCAGATGTTATGAAACTACATTTCCCATGATGCGCATGCACTCTGCAGTGTAGTTGAGCATCATGGGAAATGTGGTTCCAAAACATCTGGGGTGCCAAGGTTTTCCATAACTGCTTTAGCTTCTTTTTTTTTTTAATCTTTCTTTTTTTTTAGAGGGTTCACTAAAGCTGGGAATTTGCTTAACAGCCCCTACACAGGATTAGTTCCAGAACTGCAAGTTCAAGACGGCAATCCGACTTAACTGTTAGGAAACTGGTCTGGGACCTTAGATCTCCGGATGTTTGCAAAGTAGTGATGATCTTGTGTCCCTGCTTTGAACGCTACCGTAGATAGCCCTCCCAATGCTCCACTTGTTCCTGATGTGAAGAAACTGTGTCCAAAACTTGGAGAAGTGGGGCCCCAACAAAGCTTTGGGATTTGCAGAAAATTCCATATGAGGTCATCCTCCCACTCTGCTCCCCTCATCCTAGACATGCTTTGGTACATAGCGGTATTAAAACCTGTACTCAAGTGCAACCTTATGTTGTACTTCACATTGCAGGTGGGAGAACCTTGGGAGCCTGGCAGATGTTCCCCCCTCCCTGGAGGGACACAAAACTCAGGCAACCTGCTAATCAGCTCCTTAAATGCCCATTTTTGCATCATCACCCGTGTCTAAGAGGTGGGTTGTGCTGATTTGGATCCAGCTCTCTGCAAAGGATCTTTCCAGCTGCAAAACATGGGCGATATTTAGCTACAGCTCTGCTGCCTCATTGTTCCGTGGCATCTCAAGATTACTTGATCCCTCCTGTGACTCCATGGATAATGTCTCTCCTGGATATCTAGGGGATTACCCCTAATCCCACTCAGTTTCTGACATGTTGTGTGAGCCCAAGTTCCCCATGTCTTCTTCCCTTGACTTAGTCACTGCCTGTCTGCTCCCCTGGTTTCTGAACTAGATCCGTTGCCTTCCAGACCGGTGTGACAGGGTGAATGGTGGCTGCCAGCCTCTCCCAGGTTCCTCCCTGCTCTGGCACCTTCCTCCTGTGGGACATCATGACGGCGGCTCTGCTGTTGCAGGCTGAATGGCTGTGTTCCCTGTGCCTGCAGTAGTAGCGGGTCTCCTGCCCTGACCACGGGTAAACTCCCATGTGACTGACCCTAACTTCGCTTTCAGACGTGACCTCCTCCCATTGCACAATATTAGTACTGCTGTGTTCTTGGCGACTGGGATGACTCCATCACCTCCAAGCAGAACCCGGCAACAGTATTCACTATATAGGTTACCGGTGGTAGGTGGCTGGGCGTGAGCTCAATGAGCGGCTTGCCACGGTGCCCGCATCCAACCAATGCTCTCACTAGGGCTGTTGGTCTTTGGCACCCTGGACAGATTAGGCATAGTCGCTCAGATCCTCCAGTCATTCCCAGAGTAGATCCACTCCAGTGAACCAGCCAAACTCCTGTTTCCACCATCATCTCACTCCTATTTGCAAACTGGGCCTGCTCTCCAGCCATCCTGACTCCACATCCAAAGAAAAGGTACATGTGCAGCCATCTTGCTACTCTCATGCATGTGCAGGGTTTACTGTCTCTTCTGGGACCTGCAGCTCAGTCCCGCTCCAAGACTCATGGGAGTCAGCCTCTTCACTGTAAAGTAGGATCTTCCTGCATCACTGTTAAAACCTGCTGTACTGCAAGAAAGTCTTCCACTCTGTCTTCCACTCCTGCTCTTGGGGAAAAATGCTTTCTCTGAGCTTCCCTTATTGAAACTCCTTAGCGACAGCACTACAATGACTTCCACTCTCACCCAGGATAGCTTGCATACATTACAGTCCTCCAACTTCTTATTTTTCTCCCATTTGCTGTGTAAACTGGGAAAAAATACCCTGGATGAGCCCCCACTTGTAGTGCAACCCCGCAGAAGTTGCTGGTGAATTAAGTCCTATTTATTTTGTGTTTGTTGATTCTTTCCCCTTCTTTTCACTTATTTAGTGAGTGGATTTAAAGCATATTTTAGGGCAAAATAAAAAAACATATTTCGAACATCTCTGAAAAACATGCACACACATTTCCCTTTGTTTTATGCTTTTAAATACACTGCAAATGCAAAAAAGAAATGTTTTAGTACGTGAAATTATACTATTCTCCTACCTTCCTCTTAAAACTGACAGCAGACCTCTGAATTCCTAAGCACACGGGGGTTGATTTACTAAAACTAGAGAGTGCAAAATCTGTTGCAGCTCTGCATAGAAACCAATTGGCTTCCAGGTTTTTTGGTCAAAGCTTGAACAAGCTGAAGTTAGAAGCTGATTGGCTACCATGCACAGCTGCACCAGCTCCAGTTTTAGTAAATCAACCCCAATGTGTCAGCCCTGTCTACCCAATCTTTAAGGACTATAAGGAACACAGACCCCTCCTCATCCCCATAACCCTCCTGTACACAGGCAGGGAGCACAGGAAATGATCACCTTACAAGATTTCAGACAAAATCAACAGGTATTTTTGCCATTTGTTTTACAGATATAACCAAATATTTTAAATTGTATATTTTGCATACCAAACAAGGGCAAACAAGTGAAGTTCATTTTCGGGGTTTAAATACGCTTTAAAGAAACCTAAAGTGAGAGAAATACAAGGGTGCCATTGCTGTTCTGCTCCTAATATTCTAATAATACTAGCTGCCTGGCTGTCTTTGGGTTCAGTACTATTTAAGTCAGTGAACTGATGCCAACATTAAGGATGAGCCGAACACCCCTCCGTTCGTTTCGCACCAGAACATGCGAACAGGCAAAAAATGAGTTTGAACACGCGAACACCGTTAAAGTCTATAGGACACGAACATGAAAAATCAAAAGTGCTAATTTTAAAGGCTTATATGAATGGTATTGTCCTAAAAAGTGTTTGGGGACCCGGGTCCTGCCCCAGGGGACATGTATCAATGCAAAAAAAAGTTTTAAAAACGGACGTTTTTTTGGGAGCAGTGATTTTAATAATGCTTAAGGTGAAACAATAAAAGTGTAATATTCCTTTAAATTTCGTACCTGGGGGGTGTCTATAGTATGCCTGTAAAGGGGCGCATGTTTCCCGAGTTTAGAACAGTCTGCCAGCAAAATGACATTTCTAAAGAGAAAAAAAAGTAATTTAAAAGTGCTAGAGCTAGTGCTGGCTATAATGAATTGTCGGGAAAAAAGTCATTAAAAAGTGCTAGTGTCGGCTATAATGAATTGTCGGTCCGGCAATACACATAAAAGTTCATTGATAAAAACGGCATGGAATTTCCCCACAGGGGAACCCCGAACCAAAATTAAAAAAAAAAAAATGCGTGGGGGTCCACCTAAATTCCATACCGGGCCCTTCAGGTCTGGTATGGATATTAAGGGGAAGCCTGCGCCAAAATTTTAAAATAAAATGGCATGGGGGTCCCCCTCAAAATCCATATCAGACCCTTCAGGTCTGGTATGGATTTTAAGGGCAACCCCGCGCCAAAATTATAAAAAAAAAAAAAAAAAAGCGTGGGGTCCCCCAAAAATTCATACCAGACCCTTATCCGAGCAGGCAACCTGGCAGGCCGCAGAAAAAGAGGGGGGGACGAGAGAGCGCCCCCCTTCCTGAACCGTGCCAGGCCACATGCCCTCAACATTGGGAGGCTGCTTTGGGGTAGCGGGGCCTCATCCCCACAAACCTTGCCCGGTGGTTGTGAGGGTCTGCAGGCGGGGGGCTTATTGGAATCTGGAAGCCCCCTTTAACAAGGGGACCCCCACCCGGTTACGTAACCGAGTGACCCCACCCCCTCTGATGCTACAGGAAAGCCATAGGGATATCCCCTTACGTTAGAGGGGGGCGTGGTCACCCGGTGATGACATTGTGTGGCTCCGTCCTCACTTATAAAAAGAACTGTCACCCGAGAGGCCCGTCATTATAGCGGGTGCCTCCCATGGAGGCAGATTGTAGGCAGCTTGAGGCTTTTTTTTTTCTTTTTCGGTCCGTCGGAGCGCGAGAAGAAGAAGACTCCGTGGGACAGTTTTACTTTTTATTTTTTTAATAAAGGACTTGTCCCAAGGCATGTAGTGTCTTTTTTTACCATTTTCACACATTTTTTGTGAAATGGTAGGGGTACATTTGTACCCTGTTTCCATTTAACACGGGGGGGGCCGGGATCTGGGGGTCCCCTTGTTAAAGGGGGCCTTCAGATTCTGATAAGCCCCCTGCCCGTAGACCCCCACAACCACCGGGCAAGGGTTGTGGGGAGAGGCCCCTCCTCCCCATCAACATGAGGACAAGGTGCCCTGGGGGAGTGCTACCCCAAAGCACCCTCCCAATGTGGCCTGGTACAGTTCAGGAGGGGGGTGCTCTCTCGCCCCCCCCCCCTCTTTTCCTGCGGCCTGCCAGGTTGCGTGCTCGGATAAGGGTCTGGTATGGATTTTGAGGGGGACCCCGACGCCATTTTTTAAAAAAAATTTGGCGCAGGGTTCCCCTTAATAACCACACCAGGCCTGGTATGGAATTTAGGGGGACCCCCACGCATTTTTTTTTAAATTTTGGTTCGGGGTTCCCCTGTGGGGAAATTCCATGCCATTTTTATCAATGAACCTTTATGTGTATTGCCGGACCGACAATTCATTATAGCCGGCACTAGCTCTAGCACTTTTAAATTACTTTTTTTTTCCCGACAATTCATTATAGCCGGCTCCAGCACTTTTACATTACTTTTTTCCCGACAATTCATTATAGCTGGCACTAGCTCTAGCACTTTTAAATTACTTTTTTTTCACTTTAGAAATGTCATTTTGCTGTCAGACTGTTCTAAACACGGGAAACATGCGCCCCTTTACAGGCATACTATAGACACCCCTCAGGTACGAAATTTAAAGGAATATTAGACTTTTATTGTTTCACTTTAAGGCAAGACCCAATGCTCCAATCACTTTTTATGACAATACCATGCATATAAGCCTTTAAAAGTATCACTTTTGATTTCTCTCATAGACTTTTAAAGGGTGTTCCGCGGCTTTTGAATTTGCCACGAACACCCCAAATTGTTCGCTGTTCGGCGAAGGGGCGAACAGCCAATGTTCGAGTCGAACTCATGTTCGACCCGAACATAAAGCCCATCCCTAGCCAGCATGCAGACGAGTGAAAAAATAACAATTAGGGATTGATTTACTAAAGGCAAATAGACTGCACTTTGCAAAGTGCAGTTGCACCAGAGCTTAGTAAATGAGCAGAAGCTCCACTAACTTCCATCATCCAATCACGTGCAAAAATGCATTTCTTTTCATTTTCTTTGCACGTAATTGGGTATTTTCTGCCAAGTATAGCTTTACCTCATTTACTAAGCTATGGAGAAACTGCACTTGCAGAATGCAACTGCACTTTGAAAAGGTCTTATATATTTATATATTACTGCAGTGTATTGAAATGACAAGTATGCTAGTGAAACTGCTTGGACTGGTGAAAGCACATTTCTTGTATACCTGGGTGCCTCCATTACAATGGGATGTGGTGGTGCTGCGTGGTACCAATGGATGGAGCCAGGTATTAATCACCAGTGGAACTTGTTGGTACGTTGCTTTCTAATACTGTGGCAAGTAATCTCTCGGTGAGGTGTGAAGGTGCTTCCGGATACGGTTCAGTACGAAAGGTGCTCTGGGAGGCTGCTGGAGACATCAGAGGTCTCTCTGCCTGATGCGGTGATTGACATGTCTGCTAGTGCGGTCCGAGGTGTGGCTGAGCAGGGTTTAGTAAATGGCGCGGATACTGTCTCACCCGCTAGACCTCCTAAGAGGGAAGGGCCAGATATTGACATGGCAAAAGCAGAGATTCTGTCTGTAACCTGCAGAGAGGTACAAGTTGGGGTACCCAGAGATGCTCTCAAATATAGTATGGAGAGGAACAAAAATTGCGACATGGAAAAGTATGAGCTGGCAAAGATTGGTACTGCTAGAAATGGGTCATGTGTTGCTTAACTGGTTCAATACAGGGCATTTTCACCCCCTTCCTTCTCAGACCAATTTTTAGTTTTCAGCGCTGTCGCACTTTAAACGACAATTGCGCGGTCGTGCGACGTTGTACCCAAACAAAATTGACGTCCTTTTTTTCCCACAAATAGAGCTTTTCTTTGGGGGTAGTATTTGATCACCTCTGCGGTTTTTATTTTTTGCGCTATAAACAAAAGAAGAGCAACAATTTTGAAAAAAACACAATATTTACTTTTTGCTATAATAAATATCCCAATTGTTTTTTAAAAAAACAAATTTTTTTCCTCAGTTTAGGCCGATACATATTCTTCTACATATTTTTGGTAAAAAAAAAATCGCAATAAGCGTATATTGATTGGTTTGCGCAAAAAGTTATAGCGTCTACAAAATACGGGATAGATTTATGGCATTTTTTAAAAAAAATTATTTATTTATTTTTTTTTACTAGTAATAGCGGCGATCTATTTTTTTTCATGACTGTGACATTATGGCGGACACATCTGACACTTTTGACACATTTTTGGGACTATTCACATTTATACAGCGATCAATGCTATAAAATTGCATTGATTACTGTGTAAATGTGACAGGCAGTGAAGGGGTTAACCACTAGGGGGACACAAGGGTTTAAATATGTTTCCTAAGGGAGTGTCTCTAACTGTAGGGGGCGGGGACGTACAAGGGGAGGAGACCGATCAGTGTTCCGCTGTACTGGGAACACAGATTGGTCTCCTCACAACTGACAGGATGTGGATCTGTGTGTTTACACACACAGATCCACGGTCCAGCCCAGTTAACGGGCAATCGCAGGTGCCCGGTGGACATCGCGGCCGCCGGGCACACGCACCGGGTCCCGAGCAATGCGGCGCGCGTGCCCCATAGACAGCCGGGAATCCTAGGCCATCATATGACGTCCACCCAGGATGGGAGATCCCATCTGTGGACGTCATATTACTATGGCCGGGTACTGAAGTGGTAAATAGCAGTTTTTAGGACAACTGCCCACAGAGATTTGGACAACAGGTGAAGTGAAGCCTTGTGAAGGTCTCATGGGGGATAGCTGCTCACCTGTGTGTTGTCCCTCCTTGGGCCTGGCCCTACCAAACCCTGAACAAGAAAGAACTGACAATATCGGTAATTGAAGAAATGGTGGTGTGTTACTAAATGTTAATGTAAATAAAGGCCTTGATATGACCATGAATAATTTCTTGGAAAATGAGCATGATACACAGATGTTGAGCTCTGGGGAGTTGGTGGTCAAGGGTAACAGCAAAGGAGTTGGTAAACCCAAGAGACCTATTGTGATGGGGAAAACAGGTACCAGTGAGGGGAAAGGTGGTTCCTCATCAGGAGCAGGTTTCGTTGATTGAAAGTTGTGGGGGATGAACCCCTAAAAATGAGTCTCTAAATAGAGGCTGTAAAGGGAGCGAGGCTGCTTCAGGCGCGGGCTGGGGAACCCGATCACTCTGAACAAAAGGAAAGCAAAAGAAGGAGAGAGAAGCGCCAATCCAATCCTTTAAACAGCTTAGGAATTTATTCAGTATATAAGTATAAAACAACGCTAAAAACGTGCGTGAAAAATGTTGGAGCTCTTGCAGAGTGCTAGAGCGGGTGGGAGATTCCATGTGCAGCGTCACAGGAGGACCGCCGGAAAGTCTCTATTGAGGGATCTACGAGCGACGTGTATTCGCCACAGCTGGAGCCTCGATAAGCCTCATGGAGACGTCGTCTGTGTGTCTTTGTGTGGGAGTGGTCCGGGAGCCACCCAGTTTGACAGCCCTGGACCACACCCAGAGACACACAGCCAACGTCTCCATGAGGCTTATCGAGGCTCCAGCTGTGGCTCATACACGTCGCTCGTAGATCCCTCAATAGAGACTTTCCGGCGGTCCTCCTGTGACACTGCACATGGAATCTCCCACCCACTCTAGCACTCTGCAAGAGCTCCAACATTTTTCACTCAAGTTTTTAGTGTTGTTTTATACTTATATACTGAATAAATTCCTAAGCTGTTTAAAGGATTGGCTTTGCCCTTCTCTCTTCTGCTTTCCTTTTAATGACAGGATTCCAGCGTCCATTCACAGAACGCTATGCATCCTGGGTTTGCAGTAATAGGAGTTCTGTGATTGGAGGTGAGGGCAGAAGGGCGTGGACAAGTGGTGCAACTTTTCTCAGTAGCAGTGGCTGATTTGCAGCCGCTCAGGGCAGTATGCAGTGGCTGTGAATGAGGCACTGCAAGGAAGGCACATGGTGGGATACCCGGCATTACACGTATATGTTTGCCCTCCATGCGATATAGAAGACTCCACTTTGTGTCGGTGACAGGGAATCTTTAGAAAAAGTGTTAGCAACGAGTTGTGCTGAGCGTTCACCTGTCTCCCGTTGCTGGGTGTCCGCTATTGGTGGAGGGGGAGCGGTGTGTGCAGTGTATTCGCTCCCATTGGTGGAGAGGAGGACGGTTCCCGCCCTGTGTGGTGAGGGGAGGTGCTGTGTAGCACACACTGATTTTCTCGCAGTGTGGAAGTGATGACAAAGTCCATGGCTGACTTTCCCCTGGTCCCTCTCCTCCGGCGCTGTGTCAGCCCCGCACTGAGAGCCGTGCACATGTGAAGTCCGCCCCGTACAGCCCCGCACTGTCCAGGCGTCATGGCCAAGTTCCGGGTATCTTATGAGTACTCGGAGGCCGAAGACAAGAGCATCCGACTGGGCTTATTCCTCATCATCTCCGGGGTCGTGTCCCTCTTCATCCTCGGCTTCTGCTGGCTCAACCCGGCTCTACAGGACCTCCAGGGAACCACCGCCAACTGTACCGTCCTGTCCGTACAGCAGATCGGGGAGACCTTCGAGTGTACCTTCACCTGCGGCACCGACTGTAAGGGCACCTCTCTCTACCCATGTCTACAGATCTATGTCAACAACTCCGAGTCCTACTCCAGGGCTCTACTCCACCAGGATGAGCAACAACTCATCACCAACCCCAAGGTAGGTACACCTATAATCATCACCAACCCCAAGGTAGGTACACCTATAATCATCACCAACCCCAAGGTAGGTACACCTAATCACTTGTCACCAACCCCAAGGTAGGTACACCTATAACCATCACTCATCACCAACCCCAAGGTAGGTACACCTATAATCATCACCAACCCCAAGGTAGGTACACCTATAATCATCACCAACCCCAAGGTAGGTACACCTAATCACTTGTCACCAACCCCAAGGTAGGTACACCTATAACCATCACTCGTCACCAACCCCAAGGTAGGTACACCTATAATCATCACCAACCCCAAGGTAGGTACACCTATAATCATCACTCGTCACCAACACCAAGGTAGGTACACCTATAACCATCACTCGTCACCAACACCAAGGTAGGTACACCTATAACCATCACTCGTCACCAACACCAAGGTAGGTACACCTATAATCATCACTCGTCACCAACCCCAAGGTAGGTACACCCAATCATCACTCGTCACCAACCCCAAGGTAGGTACACCTATAATCATCACTCATCAACAACCCCAAGGTAGGTACACCCAATCATCACTCGTCACCAACCCCAAGGTAGGTACACCTAATCATCACCAACACCAAGGTAGGTACACCCAATTATCCCTCGTCACCAACCCCTAGGTAGGTACACCTAATCATCACCAGCACCAAGGTAGGTACACCTAATCATCACTCGTCACCAACACCAAGGTAGGTACACCTAATCATCACTCGTCTCCAACACCAAGGTAGGTACACCTAATCATCACTCGTCACCAACCCCAAGGTAGGTTCACCAAATCATCACTCATCACCAACCCGAAGGTAGGTACACCTAATCATCACCAACACCAAGGTAGGTACACCTAATCATTCGTCACCAACACCAAGGTAGGTATACCTATAATCATCACTCGTCACCAACCCCAAGGTAGGTACACCGAATCATCAGCAACACCAAGGTAGGTGCACCTATAATCATCACTTGTCACCAACACCAAGGTAGGTACACCTATAATCATCACTTGTCACCAACATCAAGGTAGGTACACCTAATCATCACTCATCACCAAGGTAGGTACACCTAATCATCACTAACCCAAAGGTAGGTACACCGAATCATCACCAAGGTAGGTACACCTATAATCATCACCCACACCAAGGTAGGTACACCTATAATCATCACTCATCACCCACACCAAGGTAGGTACACCTATAATCATCACTCATCACCCACACCAAGGTAGGTACACCTATAATCATCACTCGTCACCAACACCAAGGTAGGTACACCTATAATCATCACCAACACAGGTACACCTAATCATCACCAACACCAAGGTAGGTATACCTAATCATCACCAACCCCAAAGGTAGGTACACCTAATCATCAATAACCCAAAGGTAGGTACACCTAATCCTCACCAACCCCAAGGTAGGTACTCCCACTCCTCATCACCAACCCCAACTTAGGTACACCTAATCCTCACTCATCACCAACCTCAAGGTAGGTACACCTAATCCTCACCAACCTCAAGGTAGGTACACCTAATCCTCACCAACCTCCAAGGTAGTTACACCTAATCCTCACCAGCCCCAAGGTCAGTACACCTAATTCTCACTCATCACAAACACCAAGATAGGTACACCTAATCCTCACTCATCACCAACACCAAGGTAGGCACACCCAATCCTTACCAACCCCAAGGTAGGTATTCCCTCTTCTCATCACCAGCCCCAAGATAGGTACACCTAATCGTCACCAACCCCAAGGTAGGTACTCCCACTCCTCATCACCAACCCCAAGGTAGGTACATCTAATCCTCACCTACCCAAGGTAGGTACTCCCACTCCTCCTCACCAACCTTAAGGTGGGAACTCCCACTCCTCATCACCAAACCCAAGATAGGTACACCCAATCCTCACTTCTCACCAACCCCAAGGTAGGTACTCCCACTCCTCACTAACCCCAAGGTAGGTACACCTAATCTCCACTCATCGCCAACCCCAAGACAGGTACACCGCTCACAACTCATCACAAACCCCAAGGTAGGTACACCCAGTCATCACCACTCCTCACTAATCTCTTCATCACCAACCCCAAGGTAGGTACATCCAATCATCAATCGGCTCCAACCCCAAGGTAAGCACTCCCAATCATCACTCCTCGCTCATCTTCACTTATTCATCTCCTCAACAACCCAAAGGTAGGCACTCCCCCAATCATCACTCTTCTTCTCCGCTTCTCCAACCCCAAGTTAGGCACTCCACTCCTCAGTCATCTCCTCATCCCCAACCCCAAGGTAGGTACACCACTCATCTCCTCATCACCAACACCAAGGTAGGTACACCACTCCTCACTCATCACCAACCCCAAGGTAAGCACTCTCAATCATCACTGATCTCATCACCAACCCCAAGGTAGGCACACCACTCCACTTTTCACTCATCACCAACCCCAGGGTAGCAAAGGTAGGCACACCACTCATCTTTTCAACGTAGGGACTCCAATCACCAACCCCAAGGTAGGCACACTGCACCTCACTAACCCCAATGTAGGCACACTGCTCCTCACCACTCTGCATGCATCATTACCACTCCTCGTCACCAACCCCAAGGTAGGGACACCACTCCCTATCATGAAACCCAGGGTAGGTAGGTGAAGCACTGCTCATCACCCACCACCAATCCCAATCACCACTCATCTCCACTCCTCATCACGAACCCCATGGTAGGGACACCACTCATCTCTTTTTCAACTACACCTCATCACCAACTCCAAGGTACATCATCACTCCTCTCCTCCCCCAAGGTAGAGACACCACTCTTCACTAGTCCTCATCACCAACCACAAGGTACACCGCACTCATTACTCATCTCATCATTGCCACTCTTCTCACTCAAAACCAACCCCAAGGTACATCAATCACTCATCTCATCACCAACCCCAAGGTTGGAACACCACTCTTCTTATCACCATCATTCATCACTACCCCCAAGGTAGGTACACCACTCCTCTCCTCATCATTACCCTTCATCACCAGCTCCAAGGTACATCATCACTCCTCATCGCTCATCTTCTCCCCCAAGGTAGAGACACCTCTCATCACCAACCACAAGGTACACTGCACTTAATACTACCACTCCTCACTCATTAACAACCCCAAGATACACCACACTTGTCACCACTCCTCATTGACTGTCATCACCAACCCCAAGGTGTGGACACCACTTATCTCCACACCACTCATCTCCTCATCACTCATCACCAATCCCAAGGTACACTACACTCATCACTCAGTCAGCATCACCCATCTCATCATCGCTCATCAACCTCAAGGTACGCCACACTTGTCACCATTCCACATCATCAGTCATCAACAACCCGAAGGGGCTCTACTCATCACTACCCTTCATCACCAACTCCAAGGTACACCATCATTTATCTTCTCCCCCAAGGTAAAGACACCACTCATCACCAGTCCTCTTCATCAACCCTAAAGTACACCACACTCGCCAACAACCCCAAGGTACACCACACTCGCCAACAACCCCGAGGCACCACTCATCACCAACCCCAAGGTACACACCACTCATCACCAGTCCTCATCACCAACCCCAAGGTACACACCACTCATCACCAGTCCTCATCACCAACCCCAAGGTACACCACACTCGCCAACAACCCCGAGGCATCGCTCATTATGAACCCCAAGCTACCCCACTCATCACTACTCAGCATCCCTCATCACCAACCTCCATATACCCCGCTCATCCTCACTCATCACCAACTTCAATATACCCCGCTCGTCATCCCTCATCGCCAACCCCAGGTACATTACTCATCCCCGAGTACCTCGAGTCATCTCTCATCATGAACTCCAAGCTACCCCCCCAGTCAGCATCACTCATCACCAGCCCCAAGGTATATCACTCAGCAGCACTCATTATCACCAACCCCCAAGTTACCGCACTCCTCATCAGTCATCTCACCAACTACACTCCGCACAGCACAATGGGGATTTCATTGCAGTGCCTGATCTGTACCTTCATCTGGGCCGGATGCTGCAAAGTGACTCTCTTTTTTTTTTTTTTTTTTTTTTTATGTTCTATTGTGGAGGATTTGAGATCACCACACCCCCCTACAATAAGATTGTACTGTCTCCTTTAACATGCCCATGCACTATAAAATCTGATTGTACAATTTCCTTTTTAAGATGACCATGCACTAGACAATGTGATCCAACAGTCTCCTTTAAGATGGCCATGCACCTTAGAATTCAATTGTGCAATCTCCTTTAGATGTGCCAACAACTATGTAGGCAAGGGCTTGCCTGACTGGATACAGATTAAATGGCTGGTTTAGGTAGATCCTCATATTACAATCTAATGGTGGCCATACACACTTTGATTATTCCCATCAGAAGAAACTGAGCATTTATCAATCTTTAGTCTACAACCCATTTGAGTGCTATGCTGCGTATAGGGAAGTGGATCAGCACTGAAGGTTAGGATACGATACTTGTGATCGTAAGTTATCAAACGGATCTTTGTTTCCATCATGTAATCTCATAATCCCATCAATTAAAAACTGATCGTATTGATGAACAAAGTATCTTCAGTGCTACAAATCAATCAGCTCAGTTTGCTTGAATCTAATCCAGTCCAAATTGATTGGAAGGGAATTTGGGGCTACTTAATTGTTTGTTTGCAGATTCAATCGTGACCACGAGTAGATACTCCAACAGCTATGTAGTAGAAAGTCCTGCCTGAATGGATACACATTAATTGGATAGTTTAGTTCAATCTAATGGCGACCATATACAGTTTGATTTTCATTATCTTATTGATGTCTGATTCACTCAAAATGATTGAAATGTCAAATAATCAAATAGCGATAACTTCCCTTCCAATCAAATTAGACTCGTTCGATCAAACTGAGTTGAACCGCCAAGACAAAAAGTTATTGATCGTTTTGCATCTGAGGTGCTTTGGCTATGTATTTTGATCGATCCAATTATGAGATTACAAGATGAAAACCGAAATGTGATCGATCATTTCCAATCGCATCTCCTAACTATATTGATCAGGATCCACTTCCCCATGTGTGGCATTATGGGGAACCGGTTGTTGACTATAGATCGATTATTCCTATCAGGAAAGGATGGATTGAACAGAAATGGGTCATTTATTGAAGTGTGTATGGCCACCATGAGATCTACCAACAAATATGTAGTAAAGAGCCTGCCTGATTGGATAGTTTTAGGTAGGTCTGCGTATTACATAGTCTTAAGTTGATTGTAGTGTGTATGGTGACCCACAGGGGTTGATTTACTAAAACTGGAGAGTGCAAAATCTGGTGCAGCTCCGCACAGAAACCAATCAGCTTCCAGTTTTTATTTTCAAAACTTAATTGAACAAGCTGAAGTTAGAAGCCGATTGGCTACTATGCACAGCTGCACCAGATTTTACATTTTCCAGTTTTAGTAAATCAATCCCATAGAGTTCTGCATGACCTGCTGTCATCTCTGGCAATGTCCCCAACATATTGCTGTACACTGTCACTTTAATCGCTTGCTGTGTTCACGGAAGTCCTCGCCAACTTGCGGCGTTGGATTTTGTATGTGCTCAGTGCCACTTTTCTATCAGATGGGGTGTAGTACAGACTGGCTTCTATTAGCAGATTCTGGGACGATGAAGACTTCCACTTAGACGGTTTCATGTAGCATTGCAGTGTTGGGAATGCATTGCTGGTGTGGGGTTAGGTAACATCTGAATAATGGATTTGTGTCTTCCCTGGTGTAGTCTGCGATGTCTAATGGTCTTTTTATATAGCACTATGAAATAATGAGCAGAGGGGTACAGAGCAGAGCGTGTTCTCATGGAATACTTCCCTCTAATGTACCACACACAATGGCTTGCCCTTTAGCGAAGAGCAAATAATCATCATTACTAATGGGGAGATGGGCAGATAGCGCACAAGGGTTAATCAGCAGTATACGTGCAAATATCGTCTTGTTCCTGCAGATTGTGCCAATCAGGGCTGATGAACGAGTTAATACAATTGTCGTTACCGTTCGGAGATAATCTCTGTTGCCTAGGGGATGAGGTTTGCTTAGTATCCGAGGCTCTCAGAATGAGGAACTCTGAATTGAATTTACAGATCAGCACGCGGAGCCCAAATAGCGCTAGACGCATTATTCACACAGCATCAAACTTTATTCTTTCTGTCACCTGTGCTCATCACACAGCGCAGACTACTCTTCACATTACTTCTGGATGGAAGGGTAAAGGCCCTGTAGTCTATCAGCTACCTACTATGTTCTCTGTGCACTACTAAACCCAATCACCGAAATCTCATCAACACGTCTACCTGTTAACCTCTTATCGACCATATATTGCGTAGATGCACAGCAAGAAACGTGGGCTTTAATAACCAGCAACCACACATACAGTCATGGGCAAAAATATTGCCACCCCCTGCGTTTCTGTCAGATGATGCACCACTTCGCCCAGAAAAATGTTTCGATTACAAATGTTTAGGCATTCTAGTGTTCATTTCTTTTTGTTTTTATTGGTATGACACAAAGTGGAGAAACAAAACCAAATCTGGCACATTCCAAGCAAAGCGTCAAAAATGGACTGGACAAAATTTTTGTCACTCTCAATTTAAAGCGGAGCTCCACCCAAAAGGGAAAGCTCTGCTTGTGGTGAAGTGAGCTGGAAGTTTGGCACCCACCTCCCCACCCCCCTCAGCCGGCCCATTGAGAAAGCGCAGTGCGAAACCAGCCCTGAAGCCGCAGAGTTCACTGCTGGTTGCCCTTAGCCAAGATGGCAGCGGCAGCAATGGAGAGCCGATTCAAGAATTGGCTCAGGCGAGGACACCGCTGGATACATGGACAGGTAAGTACTCCAATAGGAAAAGTTAGCAGCTACAGTATTTGTAGCTGCTGGCATTTTAATAAATATATTTTGGTGGGTGGAGACTCCCTTTTTAATATTTGGTAGAACACCCCTTGGAAAAAAATAACTGCAATCATTTGCTTCCTGTAATCAAGAGTTTCTTACACCTCTCTACAGGAATTTTGGACCACTCTTCTTCTTTCATCAACTGATCCAGGTCTCTCAGATTGGAAGGGTTCCATTTCCAAACTGCTGTTTTGAGATCTCTCCACAGGTGCTCTATGGGATTTAGTTCTGACTCATTGCTGGTCAGTTCATTACTCTCCGGCACTTTGTCTTAAACCATTTCTGCTTTTTAACGTGTGCTTTGGGTCGTTGTCCTGCTGTAAGACCCATGACCTCTGACGGAGACCCAACTTTGACACTGGGCCCTACATTGCACCCCAGAATTCTTCAGATTTCATAGTGCCATGCACACGGTCGAGATATCTTGTGCCTCAAGCAGCAAAGCAACCCCAAAACATCAGGGAACCTCCACAATGTAAGGACTGCAGCCTTTTCTTTAAAGGACTTTATCACTTTTTTCTGAAAACAGTAGAATGATGGTTTTTACCAAAAAGCTGCAATTTTGTTTCGTCTGTACACAGCACCTTCTCCCAGAAGGATTTTGGCTTCCTGAAGTATGTTTTGGCAAACTCCCAGTCTGGCTCTTTTATGTCTCTGTGTCAGCAGTGGGGTCCTCCTGGGTCTCCTACCATAGCATCCTTTTTCGTTCAGCTGGTGACATATAGTATGAGCTGACACAGTTGTACCCAGTGCTTGAATTTGTCTGGAAGTTGATTTGAGGTTCTTTATCCACCATTCCAACAATCCTTCATTGCAATCTTTTGATCAATTTTTCTCTTTCGTAAACATGCAGGGAGATTAGCTACAGTGCAAAGGGCTGTAAACTTCTTGATATTGTTGTGCACAGTGGTCACAGGAACATTAAGATCTCTGGCGATGGACTTGTAACCTTGAGATTGTCCATGATTTTTCTACAATTTTTGTTCTTGAGCTTGGGTTCACACTAGCGGGATCTCAGAGATCGCATGTGATTTGCACCCGCACCGCAGGTGCCAGTTGCATGCAATCTCTGAGCAATGCGAGTTCAGCCATACAGTTGTATGGCTGAGCTCGCATTGGATTCACACAGAAAATAGTGGATGGACTTTTTTTCCCAGCACTAGAATCAGATTGCATGGGTGTTCTCACCTATGCGATCCGATTCCTGTGCGAGTTCACAGTTTGCACTGCGATCTGTGAAGTAAACTGGGGGTGTCAATGACGCCCACAGCGGTTCGCACAAGGCAGTGTGAACTGCCTGTGGGAGAGGAGCGATGTGGGACCCGGCACTGGAATCGTGCTGGTTCCCGCATCACACTAGTGTGAACCCATGGTAAATCCTCAGACAATTCTTTGTGGCTTTTTCTCTTCTCCATGCTCCATGTGGCACACAGACACACAACAGAAAGGTTGAGTCAACAATTCTATTAGTGTATGGTCACCTTAAGTACACTGGCTGAGCTGTCACCAACAGCTTTTTAAGCACAGCTGCCTTTTAAGTGGCTTTAATGCCCAGGAGGCAGTGTGGCTTCTCTAGTAGACCCCTTTCACACCGAGCCGCCTATAGCGGCGTTGGTAAAACGCCACTATTTATCGGGCTTTCGCACTGGAGACAATGCTGCAGCTGTTTGAGGGCGGATTGCAGGCGCTATTTTTAACGCTATAGCGCCTGCGAAACGCCCTCGGTGTGAAAGGGGTCTTATGCGACTGCTTAGGCCTCATGAACACTGGACGTTCTAAAAAGGCCAGTAGCTTTGCAGTGAGTTTTTCAACGTTTATGCAGTAGCGTCTTTTAGCGTTTTTCCACATCAGTGTTTTTAGCATTTTTTTTTTTTTTTCAATGGATCAAAAACGTTAAATGCTGGTGAGCGACGTTTTTGAGCGTTTATTAGCGTTAGAGCGTTTTTACAGCTGAAGAATGTCTCTCAGAACCCACTAGTTTGTTTTTTTTTTTTTTTTTTTGTTTTTTACTGCTCAAAAACGCCAGTGCCCAAAACTGCTGATAACAGCCTATGTGTGCATGGACACATAGGCGAACATGATGGAGAGTTTAATGACTGTAGAAAATATACGTCAAATGTCTAGTGTGCATGAGGCCTTAAAGTTACTCCTGCTGGCTTCCAATCATGTGACCACTGTCAGTCAACACGTACCACCTCCCAGGTGTTAAAGCCCATTTAAAGGTTCCTTATTTTTTTTTTTTTGTACAAAGTTTATTGGAAGTGTATAAAATGTATTGGAGTATTCTGACTACATTATAATCAACACACAGTGATTTGTTTACATAGGACCACATAGTAATTTGCCCAAGATTCACTCAACACATTCCATTTAATCATTCACCTAACAAACGTTGCCAGTCAGTATTTGTCTAAACATTCACCTGTTCCAAAATGATCCAGTCACAATTGCCTGACTTTTAGAAACCTGCGATATGAAATGCTGCTGTTTGTAATGTGTTGTAATAAGAAAAGGAGCAAATACAGTATTACAAGATTCAGGCCGGTGAGTGTTCTTGAACTTGACTGACTTATGAAACATGTATTCAGTGGGCGGTAATACTAGCGAGGATTGTTTTTCAAGTGTCAGTACATATAAGTAGCAAATGCAAGAGAATTTGTCTTGGTCTTGTTTTCTAAGAAGCCTCAGTTAAAAATCTGCAATTTTCTGACTTTTTTTTCTGACTTTTGGGCCATCTAATAGTTCCAGAGCAGGGCTGGACCTTCCATGTATAACCTGTCTATCCCAGAGGGACCCTTAAAATAATATTCAGATTTCAGGGAACCCCTGCTAAAACCAAATCCTTGGTGGTTATTGGAAAGAATGCCTCTTATATTGATGATTATTGGGAAGCATGCCCCTTATATTGGTGGTTATTGGGAAGCATGCCCCTTATATTGGTGGTTATTGGGAAGCATGTCTCTTATATTGATGGTTATTGGGAAGAATGCCCCTTTATATTGGTGGTTATTGGGAAGAATGCCCCTTATATTGGTGGTTATTGGGAAGCATGCCCCTTTTTATATTGGTGGTTATTGGGAAGCATGTCCCTTATATTGATGGTTATTGGGAAGCATGCCCTTTTTTATATTGGTGGTTATTGGGAAGCATGCCCCTTTTTATATTGGTGGTTATTGGGAAGCATGCCCCTTTTTATATTGGTGGTTATTGGGAAGCATGCCCCTTTTTATATTGGTGGTTATTGGGAAGCATGCCCCTTTTTTATATTGGTGGTTATTGGGAAGCATGCCCCTTTTTATATTGGTGGTTATTGGGAAGCATGCCCCTTTTTATATTGGTGGTTATTGGGAAGCATGCCCCTTTTTATATTGGTGGTTATTGGGAAGCATGCCCCTTTTTATATTGGTGGTTATTGGGAAGCATGTCCCTTATATTGATGGTTATTGGGAAGCATGTCCCTTTTTTATATTGGTGGTTATTGGGAAGCATGCCCCTTTTTTATATTGATGGTTATTGGGAAGCATGCCCCTTTTTTATATTGATGGTTATTGGGAAGCATGCCCCTTTTTTATATTGATGGTTATTGGGAAGCATGCCCCTTTTTATATTGATGGTTATTGGGAAGCATGCCCTTTTTTATATTGGTGGTTATTGGGAAGCATGCCCCTTTTTATATTGATGGTTATTGGGAAGCATGCCCCTTTTTATATTGGTGGTTATTGAGAAGCATGTCCCTTTTTTATATTGGTGGTTATTGGGAAGCATGTCCCTTTTTTATATTGGTGGTTATTGGGAAGCATGTCCCTTTTTATATTGGTGGTTATTGGGAAGCATGCCCCTTTTTATATTGGTGGTTATTGGGAAGCATGCCCCTTTTTATATTGGTGGTTATTGGGAAGCATGCCTCTTTTTATATTGGTGGTTATTGGGAAGCATGCCCCTTTTTATATTGGTGGTTATTGGGAAGCATGCCCCATATATTGGTGGTTATTGGGAAGCATGCCCCTTTTTATATTGGTGGTTATTGGGAAGCATGCCCCTTTTTATATTGGTGGTTATTGGGAAGCATGCCCCTTTTTATATTGGTGGTTATTGGGAAGCATTGCACCCATGATCAGCAATTGTAGTGCCACAGTCCTACAGACTGTCTGTGCAGCTGTGATACAGGCAGGCAGTTACACAATGACTGGAAGCTCAATGAACTACCTAGAAGGATCAACAGTGCCCTAGTAGTTAATCGAGAACTACAAGCCGACAGTTGCAAAGGCTGTTGGTACTTGTAGTTTTCCCATTCACAGAAGACTGAATGAATGATGTGGGTGGAGCCCAATTGTGACCAGCGAGGTGGGGGGGGGGGGTTGAAGATCCCCCGCTTGCTGTCAAAGCAGGAGATCAGGGGGCTGTGAAGCTGTGAATTAGTAATTATTTTAAAAAAGGAACTGTGTGCATCATCACTTCTGGCACTGTGACTCAGCAGCTGATCTGAATGGACCGTGAAAGCAACAGCGCTGCAGCGGATCTAATACACACCCCAGCCTCCTGATTGGACAGTGAAGGAGCAGCAGGACAGCAATCGGTGCTCATTCTGATAACTGTGCTTTCTGCTTCTCTCCTATATTTACTATTACTATTTACTATTAGTACATGTGCACTGCAGTAAAGCCTCATTAGCTTTTACTTTTTTCTGTCCTTTTCATACGACTGTCATCCTACTTTGCTCTGCGACATAAATCCTGCATCCATCCGACTTGAATGTACGGGATACTACTTTGATCCAACTTTGAGATAGTATGACTTGACCAATCACAACAATCCCAGTGTGACATAAATTCCTTTTTACTGCTGCTGTAATCACCATGTCGGATGTCACAAGTTGGATGGGTAGGACAAGGATCTTCAATGGTAATCAATGGGCTGAAGTAGGACCAAAGTAGTGCAGGAACCTTTTTCAAAGTCAGACCAGTTAAGACAGCTCTCATAGGAAAACATTGATTTTTACACAACATGGACTCCCAATGTCGGAGCGTTTGTGTGAACCCAGCCTGATGATCAGGTGACTTAATTGATGTTTTTTTTTCCCCTACAGTTTACCTTTGGAAATCTGTATTTTACAATTGATTTCCATCCTGGAGTTGGGATGGGGCTACTATTTGATTGACATGCACTACAGTACACATAACAGTAATTAAAGCCACCGTATATTTTTTGCCAGTTGCCAGGGGCATGTTTGGAATTAGATAGTCATGCATCAACAAGTTCTAATTAAATCAGAAAACATTATCGCTAAACACTGAAGGAATATCTAATAATGCAGACTAGACCCACTGGGACACACTTCCATGCACTTTCTAATTAAAGGATAAAGAACAACATGTAAACATTTTATTTGTGGCATTGGAATGTTTTTGCTCTTCTGTTCTGTTCTATTCTGGTCAAAGATTTTCAGGAAAATATAAATGCAACCTTTTGAAAGCCAAGTTCAACATTTCAGCATTCAGTATTTCACTAAAATGCAGCTTTTGTATATTGTGCGAAGGCAATCGCTTCTATGTTCCCAGTAGGGCAGAAACGATTAATCGATAAAAATCGATAATGAAAATCGTTGTCAACGTTTTTCATTATCGATTAGTTGGTCTGCTAATGGCACGCACCTTCCTCCCTGCCAGTCCCGCCTCCACCAGAGTCCTGTACAATCCTCTGTGTACTAGCCGGTGTCTTGCCGAGAAAGTTCCCCCGGCGGATAAGAACCCCCCCCTCGTACTGCGCAGGTGCAGCGCTTGCGCAGTACTAACTACTAGGAGCCTCCGGAGATAGCCGAAGCTGAAAATCTTCAATCAGCTGTACACAGCGCCTGCGCCCTGGGTCCAGGTTCAAGCCCCACCATCCAAGTGGACCTAGAGGGAGAATAAAGTGCAGAACGCAGCAAGGCCATGCACAAAGCGTGGCGAGCGGCCCTCTTACAGGCGCTGTGTACAGCTGATTTCCAACTATTCCGCTTCGGCTATTTCTGCCGGCTCCTACTGCGCAGACGCAGCGCCTGCGCAGTAGATGGGGGTCCTTATTCGCCGAGGGGAACTTTCTCGGCAGAACACCGGCGACGCTCATGTGACCTGGCACGTCCGCCTCTCTCCTCCTTGCTGATATCAGCGGGGTATTCTCAGCTCCGCCCTCTGCCTCGAGGGAAGAGAGAGCGAGAGGAGAGAAGCAGCATTGAGCGCCGAGCTGCCATATAAGGTAGTGGTTTACTTTTTTAACAGTGAGTGAACTTGGCAAAATATTACTTTTGGTATTTCTGTGAGGGACAGGGGGGGGGGGGGTGGTGAGAATAGTGCCCCATCACTGGTGTTCATGGGAGGAGGGGAGAATAGTGCCCCATCACTGGTGTTCATGGCAGGGGGGAGAATAGTGCCCCATCACTGGTGTTCATGGGAGGGGGGAGAATAGTGTTCCATCAATGATGTTCATGGGAGGGGGGAGAATAGTGCCCCATCACTGGTGTTCATGGGAGAGGGGGAGAATAGTGCCCCGTCATTGGTGTTCATGGGAGAGGGGGAGCATAGTGCCCCATCATTGGTGTTCCTGGTAGGGAATAGTGCCCCATCATTGGTGTTCCTGGTAGGGAATAGTGCCCCATCATTGGTGTTCCTGGTAGGGAATAGTGCCCCATCATTGGTGTTCCTGGGGGGGATAGAGCCCCATCATTGGTGTTCCTGGGGGGGATAGAGCCCCATCATTGGTGTTCCTGGGGGGGATAGAGCCCCATCATTGGTGTTCCTGGGGGGGATAGAGCCCCATCATTGGTGATCCTGGGGGGATAGTGCCCCATCATTGGTGTTCATGGAAGCGGGGGGGATAGTGCCCCATCATTGGTGTTCCTGGGGGGGGTGTATGGTGCCCCATCATTGGTGTTCCTAATGAGGAATAGTGCCCAATCATTGGTGTTCCTGGGGGGGGTGTATAGTGCCCCATCATGGGTATTTGAGGGGAGAATAGTGCCCCATCATTGGTGTTCCTGGGAGGAACAGATATAAGGGATATGCTGTGTATATACTATTAGGTTAACCGCTTTCGGACCAGCCATCTCAGTCTTACTGCGGCAGGCTGGCTCCCCTGCGCGAAATCATGTTACTTTAAGTGCTCTCTACACGAGTCTGTGTAAACACACACTTCCCTGTTCTGACAGGAGTGACAGATCGTTTGTTCCTATTAGCTAGGAACCACGATCCGTCACTTCCTCTAGTTAGTCCCCTCCCCCTTCAGTTAGAACCAGCTCCCAGGGAACATAGTTAACCCCTTCACCGCCCCCTAGTGTTAACCCTTTCACTGTCAAGAGCCATTTTTACAGTAATCGATGCATTTTTAATCGCACTGATCGCTGTATTGATGCCAGTGGTTCCAACAATGTGTCAAAATTGTCTGATGTGTCTGCCATGACGTCATAGTCATGATAAAAATCGCAGATCGCCGCCATTACTAGTAAAAAAAATAATAAAAATGCTATAAATCTATCCCCTATTTTGTAGACTCTATAACTTTTGCGCAAACTAATCAATATATGCTTATTGCGATTTATTTATTTATTTATTTATTTTACCAAAAATATGTAGAAGAATACATATCGGCCTAAACTGAGGAAAAAAATGTTTTTTTTCTTATATATTTTTGGAGGATATTTATTATAGAAAAAAGTAAAAAATTATGTGTTTTTTTTTCTCAAAATTGTCGCTCACTTTTTGCTTATAGCGCAAAAAATAAAAAAACGCAGAGACGATCAAATACCACCAAGCTCTATTTGTGGGAAAAAAAGGACGTCTATTTTGTTTGGGTACAACGTCGCACGACCGCGCAATTGTCAGTTAAAGTGACGCAGTGCCCAATTGCTCTGGGCAGGACGGAGGTATATTCTTCCAGGGCTGAAGTGGTTAAATTGGGTAAATATCAACATACTCAGAGATCACATTTTTTTTTTTTTTTTTTTATTTCGAGGAAAAAAAAAATTAAAGACTTTTGCCGATTTTTTTTTTTTTTTTTTTTTTTTTTTTTTTTTTTTTCAGGCAGAACTGTAACCTATTATATGCTGGCCATACAAAAACCATTTCTTCTTTCAAAAAAAGTCATTTTAAGAACGTTTGTTTGATTTTGTAATCATTAGTGGGGTCAAATAAACATTCTTTTTGACCACAGGGAAAATTTGAAGGAGCAGAGTAGAAAACTTCTTGGTGAAAGGAATTTTCAGACAGTGTATGTGGTTTTCCTTCAGAGATGACATTCATTTTAAAACTGAATGTTAAAAGCGAGTCGAATTTTTACAAAGATGTTTCGTATAACTATTCTCAACCGAAAATCGATACGTGTATGGCCAGCATGAGCCTTGGTTCACACCTATGCAATTTGGTTTTGATCTGTTTCTGCAGTGATTTTTGCTGTGCGTTTTGCACATGCAGTGTTGCTGCGATTTGCGTTTGGCATTTTTTATGCTGCTTTTTTTTTTTTTGCCAATTTGTTGTTGGGCAGATTTAAAAAACGCAAATCACTGGAAAAACGCACTAGATGCTTTTCTGCGGCTTCTCAATTGAAAAAGCACCGTTGACCCTTTCCAAATACGCAGCAACTGAAAAAAGCATATATGTGAATGTGTCCCAAAGGAAACCATGATAAATGAACTGTAGTGCGTTTCTGAAAAAAGCATGCATAGGTGCGAACCAGGCCTAAGACGTTCAGTAGCAGCAGCATGCTTTTTTTTTTTTTGTATCACCTGTCATCATGGGGTTAAACAACTAAAATTAGCCCTTTATAGTACATAGAGAGCAGATAATTGTTACTATAAGGGGTTCATTTATACTGTGAAACAGTGAAAGTTAATAATAAATACACCCAGAAGTAGAATATATCTGCATTAAAACTAGCAGTCAGATATGAAGCTGTGTGAAGGGTGGAAGGGAGATAGAAATCTTTTATAATAAAGTAGTACTAAAAGCTAAGCCAGCTTTTTTTTTTTTTTTTTATGATCATTTTATATATAATGTACAATACTGGTAAAAGTTTAATTTTAAAGTAATTGTAATGCTTTCTATCAGCCTCCACCTTCTTTGGGTTCAGTTGTTGATCTTCCCTGCACACAGTCTTTAAAGTGATTTGTTGTTAAAAAACAAAACAAAAAAAAACTGTCATACTTGCCTGCTCTGTGTAATGATTTTGCACAGAGTAGCCCTGATTCTCCTTCTGGACCCCACACACGCACATGCACGCTACTAGATCCTCCTGCCTTCAGAGTTCCCCAATAGCAAGCTGCAAATTATAGTAAAGAGTGCCCCTATAGCAAGGTAAAAAAAAAAAACTTCTGACTTTAGAACCACTCACTTCCAGCCCAGGACTACATGTCCCATGAGGCATTGCTCCTTTCACATTCACAAGTTCTCAGGCACTTACTGATATGTATGGCTGGCAGTGGTGGCTGGTGAAATGGGGGGGCGCCAGACCCCGTCCTTCCTTTTTTCTGACCCCTCCTACTTCTCATAGGCCCCACCCCTTATAGAATTCACCCACTCCGTCCCCTGTATTCCACTTGCTTCCACCCATAGTGTTAGGAGTCTACAGCTCAGCCTCACAGATCAGGGTATACAGCTCAGCCTCACAGATCAGGGTATGCAGCTCAGCCTCACAGGTCAGGGTATACAGCTCAGCCTCACAGATCAGGGTATACAGCTCAGCCTCACAGATCAGGGTATGCAGCTCAGCCTCACAGGTCAGGGTATGCAGCTCAGCCTCACAGGTCAGGGTATGCAGCTCAGCCTCACAGATCAGGGTATGCAGCTCAGCCTCACAGGTCAGGGTATACAGCTCAGCCTCACAGATCAGGGTATACAGCTCAGCCTCACAGATCAGGGTATGCAGCTCAGCCTCACAGATCAGGGTATGCAGCTCAGCCTCACAGATCAGGGTATGCAGCTCAGCCTCACAGATCAATGTCCCCTTCTGCTGCCTGTAAAAACAATGGCTGAACAGATGA
Source organism: Lithobates clamitans (assembly GCA_037952925.1). NCBI lineage: Eukaryota > Metazoa > Chordata > Amphibia > Anura > Ranidae > Lithobates > Lithobates clamitans. Next base: position 4,504 of record JBBGZY010001331.1, on the reverse strand, counting down.
TTGTTTTTACAGTGCATGGAGTTGCCGGCTGTAAAAGAAGATATCTGAATGATGCCTGTAAGGCATCATTCAGATATCCCCACTCAAAGTCTGCGATGCCATATGGCATCGTGTAGACGGTAAGTGGTTAAAATATATGTGAACCCTCACCTTGTAAACTGCCCTTCATTATGAACTGAATGGCTCTTACAAGGCTAAATGTGTGTGTGTATACAGTGCTCAGCATAAATAAGTACACCCCTTTTTTGTAAAGTAAGATTTAATCAATGAACAATTTCCAAACTTTTGACAAAATTTTAGTCTTCTAGAAGATTTGTTTTGCTCATTACATGAAAGGTACGGTTAATAATATAACTTGTATTACAATATCTTCAGTTTTTCTCAAACTAGTTGAAGCAAAATTGAATAGACCCCCACAGCAAAAACTACAACTAGTATTTTGTATGACCTCCATGATTTGTAAGGACAGCACCAAGTCTTCTAGGCATGGAATGAACAAGTTGGCAACATATTGCAACATCTATCTTTTTCCATTCTTCAAGAACGACCTCTAGACCATTTAGAGCCTGGATGCTGAATGGAGAGTGATGCTCAGCTTGTCTCTTCAGAATTCCCCATAGGTGTTCCATTGGGTTCAGATCAGGAGACCTACCTGGCCACTGAATCACTCTCACCCTGTTTTTTAGAAATGCAACAGTGACCTTTAGATATGTGTTTTGGATCATTGTGCATGACGACAAAGGGCACGGAGTGATGGTAGTATCTTCTCTTTCAATATAGAGCAGTACATCTTTGAATTCATGATATCATCAATGAAATGCAGCTCCCCGACACCAGCAGCACTCATGCAGCCCCACAGAAGGACACTGCCAGCACCATTTTTCACTGTAGGCACCGTGCATTTTTATTGTGTCATGGGAAACAATCAACCCAGTTTGGCTTTCTACTTCTTTAGCTAACTGCAGTGAACTTGCATAGTGATTTTCTTCAACCCTTCTCATCAGAAGATGCTCCTGTCAAGGTGCTGCCTTCTGTGAACGGCCTGGACTTCTCTGTGAGATGGTTGCAGCTACAGTATTCTGACTAAGTAAAGCTTTGCTGATCTTCTTGTAGCCTTCACCTTTCTTGTATAAAGAAATTATTTTATTTCACAGGTCTTCTCACATTTCTCTTCCATGTGGTGCCATTGCTGACAGCATGGAATGGGAAGGGGTTTTCTTCAAGTAACGCCTGAAAGGTGCCTTTTCACCTTTTAAACTCTAGTCCTGACTATCATGTTATTATCTAATTATAATTACCTTTCATTGGCCGATTTTGTTGCCCTATATATATTTATATACCCAATGATTGACACAAGACAAGTTGCTCTACCATACATTGTTCTGCTTTTATTATCCCCGACATGATGTTAAGTATGGATAAAACATGGGCGTTACCAGCCACCTTCCACCAATGAGGGGTACATATTCAAATTACACATTTTTCCTTTTTAACATATAATCAACCAATCAGTCATTAACTCTTTATCTAAGCAAACCCATCATGTCACATTATTATTATGTCAGATTTAAATGCAGACCTCTCATGACATACGTAACTTCCTATTTCTGGTTTCATTTTCAACGCAAGACCCATTTATACGACACAAATTTTTTACTTAATCAGCAAAGTGATAACTTTTAAAGGAACAGTCGCGTATTGGATTACAAAACACAAGGAGCCTTTTTCATGACCCTTTTAAAATCGCCTGTCTGCTGGACACCTGTTTAATGAATAATTAGATTTACCTGTAGTTGAATTCTTGTTAATTAGGATTTTGTTGTCTAAAGCCTCGTACACCCGCTTAGATTTTCAGACGATCGAACGTCCGTTTTTTGTGGCAAGCTAGTCCCATGTCGAAATTGAAGAGGTTACTTACAATACAAATATTTCCTTATGACAGAATACAGCGTCACAAGTGACGTAATGTGTGGAAAAGTTTTGTATGTATTTCTTTCGTTTCTGAGCATGTGTAGTCTTGCTCTTACGATTTTTTTCATACAAAAATTGTACTTATGAAACGAAAATCAGACGTTGAGTTCACATCCAACAAGTTTTATAGTCTGCATATCCAGCTTTTGTCTGACGAAAAAGTGAAATCGGCTGTCGAGAGCACTGTACTATCGATCCGAAAATCTGCAGAAGATAACTCATCGTACAAATTTTTCCAACCGATTTTCGTATCGTGTGTACGGGCCTTTAGGCTTTCATCTGGGTGTATTCATTTTTGCAACATGATCTTGAATGAATTTGTTAGGAAAAATACTTTTTTGTGTGCAAATTAACACATCTTGGTTGCAATCAATGGCCTGCATTTGTGAGAGTCTTTTTAAGTATAGTTTCCCATAGAAAATGTTGATTCTGAAAGAAATTGAGCTTTTCTGACAAATCTGTTGGGGCGTACTCTGTATGTGTGGTCCCCCCCCCTCCCTTTTTATATAAGTGATTGCATAACCTCTGTTCTCAGCTGCATAAGGAGCTGGGGGAGGAGAAACAGCAGGACACTGGTGTTTCCAGTGAATGGCTGTGCAGAGGGGGCGTGTGAATAGAGGTCTGGTCATTTGGAGGAGAGTACAAGGAGTTCCCAGCACAGAACTGAACCCGCTGTGCTCTCATGCCTGAAGTAGTCTGTTTTTTTTTAGGAAAGCAGAGGGTCTGGCAGGAACAAGGATACTTTTTCATACAAGTATATGGAACATGGTACATATCTGGAATATGAAATGTTGGTTTTACATACTCTTTAATATACGGTTTCAGAGAGGTGTCTACTGAGGAGAGTAAAGGTGCATTGATACTGTAACAAAATAACAGCCTTTGCATGTGAAAACAAGGCTTCCAACAATGAAATGCCCGTTTTGATGTGAAAAAATAACAATTTCACACCTTGGCCTCATGCACACTGCACTTTTAACTGTGGTACATGAAACTCTGGTGTATTGGTGTGGGCTTAAGGCAGCCTGTAAAACTCTGAGGGGCTGAAAACTGTTGGGTCTGGACAATGCACCAAGTGGTACTAATGTTTAGGGCAGTAAGCAGTCTGCTTTCTGGGCATTTTGGCCCTTCGCACATACTACCCTGTGTGCCTGTGCCTGCACCAAAACTCCGGAATCTGGTGCTTGGGGCCAAAATGTCCAGTGTGTGTAAGGCCTAAGTGATATATCTTCATGCAAGCTGAAAATGTTTACGAGAAGTTATCATGAGATAAAATAATGGGGTTAAAAACCGGTTCTGCGTTTCTGTACTTTTAAAGGGCAAGTGTGGTTTTATATTCAGCAAGCACATATTTTTAACCGTTTTTGCCTTGTTCAAGTCCATTTTTATTCTTTTTATAATCCTAATAATCTTATCTTATAATAAAGGACACAAAAATCAATATGAACACCATGCCATGGTGGTTTCTTACATGAGCATCTCGTATATCTTCAGAGAGGAATTAAGTGGTTGACCTATTCAAGAATTATTCTTCCTTGCTACATACCCATCTTAAGAAATATGTGATTGATAAAAACTATAATGGCTCTTCAACGGTTTTACAAAGAAAGTAAGAAATTTATATGCAGACGGTTGGGGGGATTTAACAAGCGATAGAAGAAAGAAAGAGAAAAGGAGAGAACATCTCAGTACTTGGTGGTAGCTGAAGATCCGATGTCTACTCCATTGGGGGGTATGGCAATGGAAGGTACACACTAAACTTTATAGTAGGTTCTGTGATTTCCACTTCCAAGCATACGCCACTTTGAAAGCATAGGTGAGTATATGTTTCTTTATTGCAGGCAGATTATCATTAGACCAAGCCTCCATAAATCATAACTAAACCAAGACAAAAGAATTATGATGCCTGACCGAATGCAGAAGAGTACTATATCCAGCTGGATCAGATGTCATTACATTTTATTGTGTTTATTCCAACATGTGAACACCCATCCTGCAACCTCGATATCTTCTTAACTTCTTTTCATTCAAAAATAGTTGGAAGTTTTTACAAATGCCAAAATCTAGGAATGAGCCATTATCTGCATGGTGTGGAGTAACACCATTTCTATAAGAGGGAGCGTTATGAAGCGGATGTTGGAAAGGGTTACACCCAATAGGTTTAAGGATGGTTTTCTCTATCCAAAGTAATATAGACTTCCAAAGTTGGTAAATTTTAAAACATGTCCACCAAATACTGTATGGAGAAACGTACCCTCTTGTGTGCATCCCCTGCAGCACCTATAGGAGAAGTCCATAATGGGCAGTCAAGGAGAGTCTTGTATCACCTAGACATGATTTTGTAGCATGATTTCTGTGTTCTACTACTGATGGGTGAAATGTGTTAATCTAAGTTTATTTTTATTTATTTATTTTGTGAACTCAAGACCACCTGAAAATCAATTTTGAAGTTATTTTTACATGCTTGCCCTTCTATATTATTGTCATTTTAATAAATATAAGGTTTTTTTAAATAGACACTAGAAGGAGCAGG